>JAAAQI020030011.1:0-18925 GCA_011800005.2 Stichodactyla mertensii | reverse complement strand
GAAAGCAATTTTCAAGAATTATAGCAATGCACAATGCATATTATGGGCCTTACGAACTATTTATCCAGAATCCTCCTTGGTCTTACCTTCGATGATTTAACCTTTTGAACCCAACAACGTTTTTTTCAATTTGGTGTATAGTGCAGATCAAAAAACATCTCAACCAGGGATTGGATAGGTGTTGAACAGCTAGATGATTTAATGCTCACTAAGATATCTTAAAGTAAAAATGTGGGGGTAGTGGCTGGTAAAACAAAATTTACACAGGAAGTTATTTGGTGTTCATTTAACATGGCCCTACCCTCAAACACTGCCACAAAAAAATGATAAACCCTCTACATAACTAGTACCCATTTTCTCTTGACCCACTATTACTGAATTATTGTCCCATCCCCCTTTACTTTGTGACGTTTCCCTGATTCCATCATTAGAAAAATTTACCTTCTCCAACTTTCTTGATATCGTCATAAGAAATTTGGTCTTGTGCAAATTCCTGCATGAAAATGGATAGGTCTTTTTAAAACATATGTGACAGTATATTTGTAAACAATTTAAATGGATTTTGTCCAGTGATTTTGGTATCATAATTCCAAAGTAAGAATATACTTGAATGGAACCATTGAGACTTAGAGGGAACAGCAGTGGGTTTTGATGCAAAGCATGACAGAACAAAAAACTGGGCTAAAAGGGAAGCATCGTAGCATCAGGGTTATATCGGACAAATGTCAGTGTATTCCCTCATAGATAAAGTGGACACAAATTTTAGTACAACCATATGAAGATAAAGGGTTAGGTTCTCCAGGATTTCACACACCCTTCCCCACCCCCCATCCATGAATAGTCAACATCTCTCTCTCTCTCTCTCTCTCTCTTCAAAAAACTAATGAATAATTAATGAGGGGAACACAATAGAAATGATAGACTGTGGAGGAGGTTTTAAATCTGATAAAATATTGTCTTCATTTCCATAAACTTTAACTTGGATTTTCCCTGCCAAACTTGGTTCATTCATAAAAATTCAGTAGAACCTGAGAATAGTCACCTACATGTTTTTTAAGCTGTTCAATAAACTCGCAGATCGTGTTTTATCAGGTCTAAAACCACTCAGCTACAGCTCATGTTTTAAACCTGATAAAACACTACTGCTTATTATTAAACAGTACATATAGCTAGTTGATTCACCTGTGTTGATAAGAGTGTTTTGCTTCTCATATCCAGACAAATTGCTATCTTCATCAACAGTTTCTACATTGTTAACAGACATAATTAAGAAAAAAAAATTACAAATTTAAGTTTCAGTATAATTTAAAAACAGCTTGATATATGGTTACTTAATGAGCTATCTTAGAATCCTTTTGCTCTAATGAAGGACTAACGTCCAAAACATCAGTGAAGTTAAATATATTTTTCTACATGGTGTTCAACATTCACCTAGGGACTGGTCATAAGTAAGGTTGGGAGAGGGTTGGGCTGGTAAAACAAAATTTATGAAGATAGTTCTTTAAGTGGCCCACCCCTTTACTTAGCGTTAATTTGACATATGGCCTATCCCTTAAACACTAGGACAAGAATTGATAACCACCCTTGACTAGTGCTCATTTTCTCTTGACCCACTGTTATTAACAGGTCGAATTAATAATTGTGACCCATTCCCTTTATAACCAGCCCATTCCCCCTTTACCTTAGGATCAGTACCTTATTATAAACATTTGTTTTCTCCACCAAATTGAAAAAACTTTGTCAGGTTCAAAAGGTTAAATCATTGAAGGTAAGAGTGGGGAGGATTCTGGGTACATAGTTCATGAGGCCCAAAATATGCATTGAGCTTCTTTAATATTGCTTTCTTTGAGAATTCGAAGCAATGTTTGAAATTTCCAATGATAAACAATATTCTATACATGTAATATGGGCCTTATAAAGTACTTACCCATAACCCCTTTCAGCCTATGATTTAACCTTTTGAACCCCACGTTTTTTCAGTTTGGTGTATACACCAGCATAGCCTGTACTGGCATAATCATTAGTTGTTTTTTTAATATTAAGACAAACTTATAGCATCCCACCTAAAACTAATTGTCCAATAATGAAAGTAACAGAAGAATACAAACTGAAACTATACCTAATGTACATTAAGAGGAAACTTTTTGTCAAAAGCAATTCAATTACTTTTTTATCTAATTTCAAAATAATAGCCATACTGAGGACTCAATGAGGTTTCAATTTCTGTACAAGTATAACAGCTTGAAATTAAATGTCATTACTTTCAGATTAAAAACTATGGTCTCACAATATTTATAGCCTTGTGGGCAAAAACAAGACCAATGCTGAGATTTTGATAATGAAATAAAGCTGTCAGATGGCAGATGCCCTTTTCTAATTCCAATAAAACAAGGTAGTTGGTCTTAATTCATTATATGTAGAAACTGAAAGGAAAACACTGTGTGGTAAGAATATGTGCAGGACCTTTTGTCTCGGGTCAATATAATTTCAATGAGCTTCGATTCATATACATTTTTTTCCTTGGTACTTAAGATATATGAATACAAGAATGAGAATCAGAGTTCCTAAATGATTCCAAATGTGGAAACATTTGTGCAAGCAGCTTAGGACCAACAAATACTTCATTTATTTCAAATACATTTTTGTAAAAAATTCCAAAGGTAGTAATAAATAGATGTAATGTTCCAAATCTGAGTTACTGTATTCTATACAGCGAGTGAAATTTTCATGAGGATTTTGAAATCCCCATAGAATACAAAAACAAGGTTTTAAAAAGGTCTGTAATACTAATCAATTATTTCATGCCTGGCTGTCTTTTTTATGCTTGTTTTTCTTGAAATATTCTTCTTTGAAATATTTCAAAGCACTAGGACTTTGAAATGGGTGTAGTCTTTTTTATTGAGCTTCAAAGTACATCACATGGTACAAATACATTTCTAGGATTGGTTGTTACCTCACCTCATGAATAATTAATGAGCATTAGGGAAAAAATTTATAAAAATAATCCAATCAGGAAGAAACTATCATTGATTCACAGATATCTGGAAAGCAACTGTATACCAGCTTTGCTTCTAAAATATATGATAAGATTTTATTTCTATACTTTTGGGATGATATGAACAATCAGTTTGATGATTGATGAACAGAATAATGTTTTCAACATTTCATTAAATAAAGGATTGTACTCTTTCCAATGATATACCTTTTGCTCATGCTGGAACATCTGGTTTTCTATACTTGTAGCCTGGTTGAGTTCTTTGGCAAGCCTGAAAGTGAAAAAGACAAAAATAGATTATAGCATACAGGATCTACTTAATTGATTGCTTCATAAATTCAGCTCAAAAATCTTTTAGTGTTTTTCACAAAAAGCTTTTTAAATGGTTGCATTGCATGACTTTCTTTTTATTTTTTCAGTTCTCATATAAGGAATTTTGTTGGAGATCTTAAATAAAATACTAAGAAAACTATGTGATTTTCTGTTCACTTTGGCAGACGGTCACATAAATCTTTAATCAGAATACCAAGTTGGATCTTTGAGTGCAAATTATCTAGAGCAATTTAAGTACTTAAGATTCATGTACTGTATCTTGATGCATGACACAACTGAAAATATTGAGATTCAATTTGAATAGTCAACATTTAAAATATAAAATACTACCATGTAAAATATCTAAATATGGGATCCAGACTAGTATACTTAACTATTAATTAATTCATAGCCATAGTTTGGGAGCTACTATTCACTTTGACAACTGTCAAAGAAGCTAAGCTTCTCACTTATAGTACCTTACATGTTTAGTTTCAGGTTTTTTCTTAGACAGGACTTATGCCTATATTAGCCCAGAATGAAATTTGAGCACAGTTGTAGTGCCTGTTAAAACATTTGAGCACAGTTGTAGTGCCTGTTAAAACAGATTCTATATATAGCTTGGAAATTTTAAAAACTATTTAAGGAGTTTTAAAAAATCAAAGGAAATCATAGTAATCGCAAAAATACAAATCTAATAAGCTTAAGTTAAGCTTGTACAAATCGATATAAAAAGTTGAACTTTGAATTTTTTATGTTAAGTACAGTCTATCTTTACATTTTTATCAAGTTTCTGATTGTATTCATTTGCATGGAATGTTAATTGCGAAAGGAAATGAGGTCCATAAGGTCGCCGTTTTAGTCATTATTGTGTCATGCTTCAGAACGCTTCAGGCAGAAGTCCATATAAGTTTAATATACTTACGAGTAAGCGAAACAGACATTTGCATGGTTCCGACTCCCTGATCTAAAACAATTATATATGCTGTTTAAATTTTTGATGATCAAAGATACCCTTTATTCAGAATTAAGATCTCTAGATTAACTGACGAAAAACACACGCGGCCAAAGAAAATAACAAGATTTTCATATAGATTATCTAAGGAAACATTCCAAATATCCTCAGGACTGTATTGTTTGTTTTAGGGTACTAATATATACTTACCTGGAGTATTCATCGGCAGCTTCAACAAGCTGTCCCCAAGAGTCGAAATCAGTTCCCTTAGAAAACGCTGCATACCATCGATTGACGGTTCTTGACTTCTCCGTCATGTGAAGGCAGGAATGGAAGACCTAGATTGCAGGATTCTAGAAGAAGGAAAACTGAAGGAAGCGTTCTGTCTGCCACTCTACCGTGACCCCCGATCAAACAAAAAGAACTCTGTAGGGGAATGACCGCTGATAACTATACTGCAGTGTCTTGTAATTATGCATGCAAATGTATGCAAATACCTACTCCATTTGATTGGTCATCTTGTACGTCACTCGTATGAAAAAACGACTTCCAAAACGAAAAGTACTCTGTGAAGATTTTTTTTTCTTTCTCTTTATGGCAGGAATTGTTGCACAGAATCCTAAGTGTTGGTAGTGGAAGATAAATTGTAAATAACATTCTTGGCGTCATTTTCGCTGATTTTCTTTTAGGTAATGAAACCGGAAATACGTCACAACTTAAAAAATGCGTAAGGAATATTAAAACATTAGAATAATTTTTCCAACTTTATTCCAGCTCTTGACGAACTAAAGGGAAGTAAGGGCATTTCTGGGTGGATTCCAACTGCAAAAAGGCGTAATTTTGGCAAACCAGAAAATACCGCAATTTCGCATATTTTATTCACTTACCGAACTTCATGCAGCTTATATACGTCTTCAAAGGAGAAATTTATAGACAGAACGAAACGCAATATATTAATTATTGTTTTTAATACTTTTATCTAGATTCTATATTTAGAAGTATCGTTTTGAAATCGTTTTGTCTGACACTATCACATTTACTTCCGGTAGTTCATTACACCGTTTCCATGCCAACAGCAAAGCTCAAATGGGATGTTCATGCGAGGAAGGCTTGAAATGGCTTAACTTAAACCAGCCTAAAAAATGTCTTCCTCTGTAAAGGAAAAGGTAGGCCTTAGACAAGGATCTAAGACATCCACCGTGTTAACCAATAGATCCAGTTTCATCACGATCGTTACAGACGAGCCGTACACTTCACGCCGCGCCAGAACACGAAGCTTAGAACCACACCGCAAAGGCTTGCGACCACTGAACAAGTCAAGTTTATGTCTAGAAATTTCTCCTTTGAAGACTTCGTATGTAAGCTGCATGAAGTCGGTAAGTGAATTAATTAATCAAGTGAATTCAGCTGTTTATAATGTTTGGTTTCACATGGGAATTATAAGACGAGATGTAAACAATTAAAGAACAAGACTATGCTAAAACAAAAGATCTTGTTTGGCAAACCCTCAAACTAGATCTCGAATTGATCACGAACAGTTAAGAATACTTTTGGATGAAGTTGAAGTCATTTGATGAAACCAAGTCTTCCTGAACCCTAGCCGTTGCTGCATTCGAGTTTTCGAAATTTCGATCAAATCAAATCAAACTTCAATATTGAATCAAAGTATTCAATGCTAATATAGGATTAAGCGTAAGCTTCGATAATGAATTCAGTTCAGCTCATCCTTGAGACATATAAACGTTTTTCTTTGCAATGCAAACACAAAAATGAAAGAAATTAAACGTTGTCTTCCTTAGTTTTTTGTTTGCGTGCGTGTGTGTCTAATAATTTTGCGTTGTAATTTTATCTTGCAGAGTTTTTCTGGGAGTAAAACCTTAAACCCCAGTAAAAGACCCCCTGCCTATCCATCTCAACACACCTCGCAGTTTGATATTGGTATTACAAATGATCAAATCTTAAATACCCATTCCAGAAAAACTTACATTCAGCATGACATTATGCCAGTAAGTGTTTGCATGCAGTTAGTGTGATGGGAAATACCTAAATTGATTTCTGTACTCCTGTTCCCTTTAATTCCATTTTTCCTTCAAAAGAGTCCAGGATTCCCATTTGACTTTTTATACAAATTTATTGCAATTGGTGCAGGGGCTGATCTAGGTTTGGGGTAGGGGGGTTCACACCAGAAAAAAACTAGACAGACTTATTAAAACTCAAAGCATATACAATTTTGAAAAATATTGTTTTAGGTAGGTTGGGGGGCTAATGGGCAATCATTGAGCACCCCCTAAATCCACACATGTCGTGTTTTCTATATCACCCATGATTTCCATTTTATTAAGTGTCAGTGAACTAACCAGTCACCAGTATTCAATTAGACATTTTCTGTTACAGACTCAACAACTACATGAACACAACCAACGATGGAATAACCAAATGTCTGGAACAGATATGGTTGAATCAACCAGACAGAATAAAAGTTCAGAGGTAAGTAAAAAGGAATATTGATCCCACTTCAAACCTGTAAAGATTTAATTCATATTGTCACCCACTCCATCTTCTCACCAACCCACCCAAATGCCTCACCAATTAATCATTGAACGATCCCTTCAAACAATTACAAGTCACTATTCATATTCTCTCAATGTTTGAATATTATTTTTCAGATGACTTTTAATACCACATATTCAACAATTCATGATCAGCTAGGACTGGAAAGAGGGCCTGGTGTTCAGTTGAGACCACCAATGAAAAGGAAATTTGACATTTTAACAGGTTAATACTGTATCAGGGACTCAGCATTAATTAGCAGGGTGAGAGGTGAGGGTGGGATGGGTGGGGTGGGGTGGGGTGCAAGTAGGGAGAGGGTCATCATTTTTATGTACCTCAAAAGGGGAGAGGTATCAGAAATTTTGGGCATGCATTTTGGTGTCCATGAAGGGGAGTGATCTAACTACATTTCTTGCATGTTATTTGGGGAGGGATGAAATATGCATGCTCCTCCCACAACTAATTAATGATAAGTTCCTTATAGAGCAGATTTTGTGTGACTGTGAAGAGGCCACGGCACAAACAAGGTCACGACAACGGCAAGGCACGGCAAGGCACAGCAAGACACAGCATGGCAAAGTTCTAGAAAACATCACAGTCGCAGCAAGGCACATTTACAGCACTGACTGTGCCACAACCTTTTCACCGTCATATGAAATCTGCTCTATATAACCCTTGACAACTCATCTAACAAATTTATGCTCATATACAGCAGCACATCACTTGGAAATTTGGTGATATTCCCTTGGACCAGCCCTCTCCACTCTAAATAAGGGATCATTATTTTTTATCAGGGGTAGGGAGAGTGGGATAGATAGGGCAACAGAAATAAAAAACTGACCCACCTCTTTGTAGATGTTAAAAAAATGTCTCCATGTTTTTTATCCCCATTTTCTCTATTGCCCCAAACCACCTGCTCCTGTCCTAGATAAAAATATTTTAAGTGATAACTATTGACCAATAAGAAGGTTGTAAAAATACTTGACAAGTCCAAATTTGCTTTGTTTATTTTAGGGGAACCAATAAATTCATCCCAGCAAGAAGATTTTCACCTTATATCCAGAAATCGGATATTACATAACATTCGACATGGTGAAGATGCCAAGCACTCTTTCATACTGGGATAGATTTGCCATAACAGAATACAAACTGTAGGAATGGAATATATGCTGCCATAAGGAAGTGTTCATTTAATTTATGCCTGGGGGTGGACTGGATGAAAATGAAAAAAATGGAAAAAAGTGAAGTCCTCAAGTTTTTATAAAGACCCCACCTTAAGCCCTCCCAAAAATTTCATGTCACCAATAATCTCCTCGCTAAAATGCATTCCTTGTCTGTAGTTTTTCAAGACCCCTTAATTTTCATGCACCTCCCCTTCCCCAAGCATAAATGGTGAACAGGCCCTGATGAAATTCTCATGAATTTCTCTGAATGACTTGGATTTTCTATTTTTTTTTTGGAAATGAATGTAAATAAAAAAGCAAAAACTTGTATGTCAAATGATTTTTCTGGAAGCTCCCCCTCCCCTCCCCTCCCCTCTGCATTAGGATTAAGGGATCAAATATCCATGATGCATTGTAGTCCTATCAAAAGGGTAAACAAAAGATGGCGGACAGCACGGAAAGCCGAGAACGAGAAACTACAACAAACGACCTCAATAATCTCAATGATAATGTCGTTCGGCAAAGCTGGCTCATGAAAAGAAGCAAATTTTCAAAGCGGTGGGACAAGAAATGGTGCTGCTTGAAGAAAAATGAGCTTCACTATGGAGATTCCTCAGAGGTAAACCTATATGATTTGATTCAATTTTTGCAGTTTACAAGGTCCAAATTAAGCTAGTAATGTAAGATGATTCGTAGCAAGATAAGGGCCATTTAACCCCATTCTTATATTTGATTAATGTTTATGTTCAAACCTTTATTCCACAGTTCAATTTGTGCAAGATTATATTTTATTTACATCTTTCCACAGGACATAACGAAAGTTCTTCCACTTGAGGGATGTGAACTTTCAGAATGTGACATCGATAAGAAACAGTTTGCGTTTCGTATTAAACTGAAAGGCAGCAGCAGATCGTTTTACTTTCATTCAGAGACAGAACAAGACCAGCAAGACTGGATGCAAGCTATTTGCTTCGCGAAGGCTTCTGGTAACATAGGAGATGGATCACAAGCATGTGTGGTGCAATAGTGCTGGCCCCCTTCGCATTCTTACCACATTTTTACACAGGAAATATTTATGTTATCAGCTTGCATGTGGTACCATTTTGAAAACTTCTGGCACTGTGAAATGATGATGGTAACCATGATATTGATTGTTGATAATGTATGTGATGTCGAAGATAGTGATTGGTGGCAAAAGCAATGGCAGTGACCATATATGGAAATGGTGATGGAGATGGCAATGGCAGTGGCAAGGCAGTGGAAATGGCAGGTGGTGGTGGTGGTGGTGGTGGTGATTGTGATATGACATCATTGTAACCATGTTAGTGAGCATTGAGTATGAGAAAACATCCATCCATGCAGCTCTGCCTTTGGGTGATTAAGATTGAAAGAAAGAACATCAAAGTGTTTCCCAAAACTGGTAACATACCAAAACCATATAAGACATAAAATAAGACATATATAATATATTACAGCATGATACTAATACAGTGTGCTTCTTTTATTAAATTATGCAATGCACTTTCTCAGAATTACCAATGATTCTATAGAATTTCTGTGGGCTAGAGAGGTATAAAAATAGAAGTTATTTTTTTATTTGGTTCTCCCATTTTCTTCTTCTACATTTTAGTCCACATCTGAAAAATTAGAATGCTATTTGTTTTCTTTTTAATTTCTGAAGTCTCATTCTAACTCTTGACCAGTCCTTCACCTAGCTTGCTTGTAAAAAATCTGAATACATTTTGGATTACTGCAGGAAGGTTTATGTATTCCATATACAAGGGCAGATACAGGATTTTTGTTTCGTTTTTTTGGGGGGGGGGGGGTCAAAACCTGCATTCAATAGGTGACGTCATTTTGACATCATACATAAAAAAGGGAAAAACAGCAAGTTTTAAAGGAAGGGGGCACCCCAGTCCCCTGGATCTGCCATCGATAAACTACTGATGTACATGTTATGACATGCTTAATCTGTTGTATAAAGAGTTGTATATAGATTTGCCAGGCTTGATATGGATGTAAAGTTGTAGTTATAGCATCATGTAAATAAAGACGCTCCACAGCCACCTAAAATTATAAATAGAGATGTGATGTGCTTGCTTTCTAGCTGGCAAAATGTCACATCAACATCACCATAAAATGATTCCATTTGGATATTAGACAATTGCAAGAAGCGGCAGTACTTCTCTGGTCTGCACAAAGCCACATGTAGCTCAGTGGATGCCTATGGATGCTAGTCATACCTATTTATCTTTTGTCACAAATCTGTGCAACCCTTGTATTTGATGAAAATGTCTAGTTATGTTTACAGGAATTGCTTCAAACTAGATATCTTATATTTATCTTCCAATCTCTGATCAATGAAATTTGTGCAGCCAGCTGTACACATTGAACAGCAAATATATGTTTACAATGCAATATTCATAACAGAGTATCGTCTTTGAGCTTTCAAGCATACATCATCATATATTATTCACAATGACTTGAGTGATACTATCTTATACTTTATTTTTAAAAATTTCTCATAGGGTCCCCTCCCTGCATCCCACATGTCAACAAACTGTGGCATCGAATTACATCCCCTCCCCACCCCTGACGAAAGGTACGTACAGCCAATCATCTGCTGGTGAAATGTAAACAGGCCCAAGTAAGGACACGAAGGCGTGCTCGAGGTAAGTTCTTGGCTCACACGGAAACGTCTTTAAACCTGTATTATTATGGCTGCAGATCACAGCTATTTCTCTCAAAACGTTCCGAAAATCGTAGTGCAGAGCTTATTCGACAAGTACGAAAAAGATGAGAATGGTCGCTTGAAAAAGAAAGAACTGTCGGTTCTGATCGAAGATGACCTCGGCCTGGATAGCCAGCGAGCTGAAGCTGTCGTGATGCTTTTGGATAAAGACGGTAGTGGAAGCGTGTCTTTTGATGACTTCTTTGAGTGGTTCAGTAGCGAAGGAAAAACGAATGTTAGCGATGAATCAAGGTATCGCTACGTGCAGAAAGCGGTCAATCTTTTTAAGACGTTCGACACCAACAAAAATGGAACCATCGAACGAGATGAGCTCCAACGTCTGATGCGTTCCATTGGGTTTACCCAGTCTTTGGATAGTGCCTTCGAACAGCTGGATAAGGATAAAAATGGCAAGATTTCTTTCCCTGAGTTTATCGTGTGGCTTAACTGGCTGCCACCTTCAAAGTGAAAATAAAATTTGGGTTCCATTTGAAAACACCTGTTGGTGAGTTAAGCTTAAATGATGATTGCAATGTTCCAGAGCTGATCTGTTCACTTTAGCTAATCTACATCTTTATCGTAGGCTAGTTTAAGATAGCTAATAATGTACTTATTCTGTACATCTTTTTTACCTACAAGAAATACTCTACTGAATATTTATCACAGGGGCATGGGTAGTTACCATAAAGTAAGAAATATATGATGAAATAGAGGCGAGCTAAACTAGTACAGTTGGTCCAAAAAAATTTCTTATCAGATTATAGGTTCGTAATCTTAGGAAAAGCAATATAAGGTATAAGAGTCTTAACAGTTTCTTATCCATCCGAAAAGGAATTTTTGGAATAACATGCACATTTAATTTTTTGAAGGTAACGATGACTTGATGAGATATTTGCTAACCACAGAGCCGAATAGAAAAGATGTCTGAATTACCATATCATGCAGATGTCGCTGAAGATCATTTAGTAGAATACAGACAATATACAAACATTACAGGGACAACCAAGTATTGTAGAGCCTACATGTTTGCATATATTGATTTTTTTAAGAGAATTATCACAATTTATGCAAAATAAAAAATAAATAAATAAAAGAGACAGACCAGTTAAAGTAGAACGGGTGTGGTATTTGAACATGACCACATCTAATCAATTAGCATTAGTGTTTCCCCTAGATAATTACAGATCCTTTATAATGCACCAATCACAGCAAAGCATCAACTTCCTACTACCTCTGAGCAATTGCATTGTTTGTGGAAGAACAAATTAGGTTATGAAAATATCTTTCAAAGGCCATTTCCAAGTTCTCAAAAATGATGCATGAAGACAAGGCTTTGTGCAAAATCACACTTTGTGGCACAAAACAACTGCCTTGTTCTGTAGTCGCTCTTTTCTGTATGACTTGTTTGCAGTTCAACCATAAAAATAAACTTTTAAGCAACAGAAAAAGTCAAAGAAATGTCAGTCATTTCATGCCACAAAGTGTAATTTCGCACAAAGCCTTGCCTTCGTGCATCATTTTCGAGAACATGAAAAATTCCCTTACTAACCCCTACAAAAAATTCTGACCCCTTCTCTGTTGCTGCAGAAAAAAATGCCCCCCATTTTTTACCAAATAAATTTAAAATCACTTAAACAAAGTGCTGTTTTAGTTGTAAAAAGACTGTGATATTTTATGGGTCCCCCACTCTTGACTCAATTTTTTGTGATCTGCCCCCCCCCTGGCCTGATTTTTTTTTAATGGTCTCCCTTAAGCTACACATGTATCCCCCTCCCCGATAAAAAATGAATGGTCCCTTAGACTTCCTAAAGGGTGGGTCATCTAACAATAGACAAAAGAAATATTGAAGGTTACATAAAATTATGCCAAGTTGGGATCAGATTAAGCATTTTAATACTTGAAAATTAAATTTTTAGAATACTTTTTAAGTATTTTAAAATTTTTAAATATTTTATTTTTTAAGTATTTTAATACCTAAAAATGCTTGAAAATAAGGGAAGGCATGAAAGGTTAGTCAAACTCACACAGAGGGTCATATTTTATTACCATTTCTGGAAAGGGTCACATCATTTGTAACTCTACATTTTAAATCTCCACCCCTTACCCCTGCTAGGCTCCTTATGTGTGAAAAAAGTTACAGAAGTAAAATCAACCTTCATTCTAAGAGGATTTATAGCATCAGATAGTGGGAATAATAGTCCAGATGCAGGTTTCTCATTTGAGCAGTCAAAGGAGTGACCCAGTGTCTGGACTATGGGAACAGCTGATCTGATGGTATGCAGCTTTAATCAAAAAATAATATATTAAACATAAAAAAAGATCTAGGATATTAAATTAATGATTCTCTTTGTGTCCCCAGAAATGTTGCAAAGCTGCAATTAAGTTTCTAGCAGAACCTGAAAATTGTTGAAATTTTTTATTTTCAGAGATGGTATTTCTCCCAAGCATTTCATGGCAGGAATGGGGAATATGCAGGCACTCAGCATCTTCAAGAGTGCTCAATAGTACTCATTCCCAGTGTTTCTGAGATAGACCTTTCATAAAAGCTGAGGAGGCACTGGGAATTAGGATAGACCATTTTTAGAATAATCCCATTAAACTTCCCATTAATCAAATTCAACTGAATGCATATACCCTGGGTTTACTTTTTCTTCCCTCTTGCCATTCCCTTCCCACCTGGATCTCAAAGGACATAGAATGCAAGTATATTCATTTTAACTGGTAGTCTACTCCCCATCCATCTCTGGCTGTCTTCACTCTGAAAAAGCAAGTGAAAGGGGTTTAATGACAAACCCGAGGAGGTGAGGGAGGTGTGCCTTTACCGCATCGAGGGGAAGACTAGGTTCAAGTTGAGTTTGCAAAGCATCTTTGGATTGTTTGTTGGAAGGAAACAAAAAATGGCACCTGCACCAAATTCTGAGTGTTTTTAAAATGTCCAAAGACTGCGCTATTCAGGCCCGTAGGCGGGGTGTGTGTGAGGGGTGCGTCCACTTGGGGATTTTTGCGTTTTTTAAGGATTGATGTGATAGTGAAATGTTAATTTGCTCATAACAGGGGCTAATTATTTGTGTAATATGTGTGTACCAAGTGACTCTGAGAGAATAAAGGACGTACTTTAAAATAATATAATAACCAAAAGCGTGCAAGGGCTATGTCAATTACCATTTTGTTTCACGAATGCACTCCCGCTGCTCTGAAAGCACGCTACAGACCTGCTATTATAAAGGAAGAAGAAAAAATTTCAGGCAAAAAGGTTGCTTGGTTACCACAGGTAAAACCACATACCACAGGTAAAACCGGGCACACACAAAAAAAGAACGAAAAGGAATGAAAAAGGAAACTAATGATTCCGAGCTTGACCGGCGATGAAGTGCCGTTCCGTCATCTTAGGGGTTAGAGAATCTTTGCCGAAGCATCAGGGGAGAGGCTGGCCGGCCCCAGACCATATACGACCAACCCCTTGCTCTAACCACGGTTCACGTCGATTTGAAAGAGAAAAATAACCTATTCTCTGTGGTGCATTGTTTTCGCCGGTATTGATATGCTAATTCTTCGAAAGCGATAGACGAGTGGTTAAATGCGTTGTGCTTTCAAGATGGTGAGTCAAGCCCTAATGGGCTGGGTTAGCACTCGGATGGGTGACCATTGATCGCTACTTATGAATTCAGAACTTTTCCTTTTTTATCTCCGATTTTATCTTTCTTTCACCGGAAAGAAAAAGAAAAGAAGAAGAAGTCTGATAGTAGTAATCCTGAGCAGCTAGTCCTTAACAGTTCGAAACAACACTCTTCTATATTCCTTATTTTCCTTGTAACTGTTCCTCCAAACAATCCATAGATGCTTTGCGAACTCACGTCGAATCCAGTCCTCCGCTCGATTCGGGAAAGGGGACATAAGCCAAATGATGGTACTAGCTGTCAGAAGGTGGTATTTTGGCCTTTATTGTATTCTATTATTCGTCAGTCACAGCTCCAACTCTATTACGGGTGAGACACTCGTGTTATATTGACAGTTGACACCTGATTTTCATTTCCTTTATCAGTATCAGTTCCGCTTTCTGCTTGACGTTACTGTGAACAGCTGGGAAATCAGTTTCGTAGTTTCACACAAATCGAAAAACCCAAAGTTTGTGAAGCTATTTACAAGTTTGTGTGTGGTTGTCCATGATGTACTATTGTTCTGGACGGAGTTCAACTGGACAAAGCACGTCACGATCATCCAATCACGGAGCTGACACTCTTACTTTAACAGTATACTTTGTCACACAAGACGGTCGTGTAAATCCAACCGTGTGTAACGAAAGACGATTAAGAGTGAAGTGATAATACGTTATCAAACAGAACAAACACGCAAAACTATTTTACAAAATATGACATCAGGCGGCAAAAGCTATTTCTCAGAAAGTGTGCCTAAAATTGTCGTCCAAAGTCTGTTTAAAAAATACGACACGGACGAGAGCGGCCGCTTGCAAAAGGGAGAGCTGATGCTGCTGCTGAAGGATGACTTAGGATTGGACCCCAAACAAGCCGAGGCTGTGAAGATGTTGGTTGATAAAGATGGAAGTGGCGCGGTGTCTTTTGACGAGTTTTTTCAGTGGTTGAGAGAAGCACAAGGGCTGAAGAACGTGGATAATTCGACTAGGTATTACTACATTAGGAAGGCTGTAGATCTCTTTAAGACGTACGATAAAGATGCCAGTGGAACCATCGAACCGAACGAGCTGAAAGACCTCTTGAACTTCGTTGAATACAAGGGATCTGTGAAAGATGCTTTGAAAGTTCTAGATAAAGATGGAAACAACAAGATATCGTTTCCCGAGTTTCTCCAATGGTTAAACTGTATCCCTGCCAATGAATAAACTTGTGATGAATGTATATCAACCACATCAACTTGGGCAACTCGTTCTCGTGGTGGTCTTGAGTTCTTCACGTTTTCATATTAAACAAAAATTGTACACTTCAATTTGTATTATTAATCCATTGTCATAACGTTCTGCATAAAGTTAAGTTATTTCATGAAATAACTTTAAATTACAAAATGACGACGACTTTGGTCTGTCTCTGATGAATATGTAGTTAAATTATTTTGATAAAGTTTGGTTTTCAAATAAATTCTTTTTGTTGGGGCATCAGTGATTATTATTATTTTGTTTGTTTGTTTGTTTGTTTGTTTGTTTGTCTTTGGCATTTTGGGGCAATATCTTACACGCAACCATCAGCTTACATTGCACAGGTCACCCATCGACCGGTTGTTCTAGCCTTCCGTAATGGGAATATTCAATTACCCACAACGGCGCTTACCTGCTTCGTACTTGCTGCCTGCCTTAATTCATCACAAAAATCAACAATCAACGACAGCTAGTGGGTTTAGAAATGCCAAAAATATCGACACTCGCATAGTTAGCCCGCAAAGTCGTAACCAGGATCTCTCTGGACGCGGGAGCTTGGGGAGGGGAAGTTAGCAACCCCCCCTTTTCCCCTCTAACACCCAATCCACCCCCCTCTTCTCCCTGGTCGTCACTCACTCCCCGCAAGAAACAGCAAAGCAGCCCGCCCGACGTTTTTCGTTGCTATAAGGGGTATTCAGGCTTATGAATTTACCTTAAGCGGATCTACTGCAGAATTCAAACAGATGCACTAGATAATGAAGCTTCCCGAGGTATCTGCATTCTAGTAATCTTTTAGGAAACTCACTAAGTAAATTACGTGTGGCACTGCCAACCTGCCATACCGTAAGAGTTGAAAACACTAATAAGGAACAAATGAATTTTAAAAAAGGTGATCGCGGAATAGACACAAGAGCTCAGTATTTTTTCCAAGGGATATGTAAGAAAAAATGCGCCGGTACACGTAAATCGCGCGTTAGTTTATTGCGAATGTGACAACATCGCGCGAGGCTGAAGAACGCAAAATTTCACGAAAACATGAGCACGCATATGTTTACATGATGCTGATTAGATGAGCACTATTTATGAATAAATCACGAGTGGGACGAGAAGTAGCAACTTGAACCCGCGGGTGCTGATATCTGAAACGAAATGACGCGAGCAAAGATCATGGACGTGTAATCATGTCAAAAGCGATACTAACAATAAAAGCATAAATAATTTATGAAAACTACCTTCTGCATTACCGTGACGTTTCTGCATCACTTTCAATTTCCCTGAATAATACGCTGTCAAGAGAAGTTTTGATTAATTATTGATCACGCAATCAAAACACAAAATGTAATGTAAAAATGCAAATTACTATAACAAGTATCAGTATATTTTTACGCTCTGAGGAATTACATTTAATATAGGCTACCACTGAACAGAAGTAGAACCTTTAATTTAGCGGAACAACAATGTCAATCGGTGAAAGTTATTTTTCGGAAAACGTGCCCAAAGTTGTGGTGCAGAGCCTTTTCAAGAAGTATGATACAGACAGTAGTGGGAGCTTGCAAAAGGCGGAGTTGATGGTTTTGCTACAAGAGGACCTGGGATTGGACCAAAACCAAGCTGAAACCATGATGATGATGGTGGATAAAGATGGAAGTGGGGATGTCTCCTTCGATGAATTTTTCCAGTGGCTAAGAGACAAGGAAGGTCTCAAGAGAATCGATGACTCCTCAAAGTACGGTCAACTTAGAAAGGCAGTAGAGGACTTCAAGAAGTTTGACGAAGACGGCAGTGGAACGATTGAAGCAGAAGAACTGAAGCAGCTTTTGGAGTCCATTGAACTCAAGGGATCCATTGAAGATGCCCTCAAAACTCTTGACAAAGATGGCGACGGCAAGATTTCATTTCCCGAATTTTTGGAATACTTCAGTAAAGGTTAAGAAACTTTTTCCAATTTTTTTGCACTCAGATTTCAAAAGATGATTTTCACTACATCTTCAAATCTTTGAGTTTAATTGTTAAGGAAGTCATTGTTTAACACATTTACTATTTAACTGACTAAAACTAAGTTTTCCAACTTAAGGAATAATACGCATGACAAATATAATTTGCAATTAGGAATTGGACAGAAATCGGAATTTGAGTATTTTCATTTAGTGCTTGCATCAATTCAATGAAAATGTAGCTCATCTTGGTAGGCAGTATTCAGTTTTGCTTATTCAGTTTTAATTAAAGTTCATTTCCTCTTTCAGGAATGTTTTTTTAGTTAATTATTTAAGAGTCCTACAAGGATTAGCATACATATGATTTATCTCATTTCACGGGTGTGGCAAAAAGATTGCACGAAAGCAAGAAGTTTCGCAAGAAATTAAAATTTTCAGCTTCAAATAAGGTCATGATGATCAGAAAGAAAAGGTTTTCTCAGTCCAAGCCATTATGTTCAGTATTCAAGTAATTGCTCTGAGCGCGCCTGACTAGTTAACGTGTGAGGTTGGGAGGTCAGAGTACGTACTTTGTGAATTATTAACGCAAAATTTACACTTACAACCGTTCACGGTTCCCCCTAACAACAATACCCAACCAATCACTGTAGCATTGGTTTTCCCAGTGGAATAATCTTGTCCCACAAACACCATGGCAGGGTGCCTGTTTCACAAAGGTTTCTTGCACTACTTGAATTTGATTCTCATACTTTCATAGAATGTTTTCAAAAAAATTCCAACAAGTACCAATCTGTTTGCGATCAGAATCTCAGGTGTGCACTTTTCTTGCAGACTTGCTTTGGCTTGTGGGGACGTAGCAACAGTAACTATAGAGTTTCGGAACCACGAATACTCCAGTTTCGAGTTTACTTGTACTCAGCCTTTAGCCTCGATTATGCGTGAAATACTCTATAACTTTTCTAACAGTCCATACTGAGAATTCACGTATAAATGAAAAATGATGCAAATGTTTCACAATTCCACGCGTTTGCTGTTCATGATTGTAAGTTGATTTGTCAGTGAAGGACTTTACGGGCTGCAAATTAAGGCGTCATTGGGAGTCGCACAGCTTACAATCATGCATGAGGTAGGCTGTTGAACCGGGAGAAAATCCCCTATAATATACGAATAGTTCGCTGCAGGACTATTCAATGTCCCCCATCATACAGCAGGGGCGTATCCAGGATTTGTAATTGGGGGTCCTTACATAGCAAATTGTCACTATGACGTCATATGACGTCACTATGACGTCATAGCAATCTATTGTTTTGACGAAAAAGGATCATGGTCGATAGAGGGAAACAGAACAACGTACACGGCTATAATTGAAACAAAAAGCGTTCTGTAGAACGAAACAA
>JAAAQI020030010.1:0-36335 GCA_011800005.2 Stichodactyla mertensii | reverse complement strand
GGGAAGCCATTTTAGTGTTACTGCATACAGTACCGTGTACGTGCTGTAAGTCAGTACCGTACGTTTCCCACTCATACGATAACCATTCCTATGGGAAGCCATTTCAGTGTTACTGGCGCCATACCGAACTGTATGTGTGCTGTAAGTCACTACCGTAAATTTTTTTATTTTATTTTCTTATGTTTTTCTCTTTCTATTGCAGGATCATGGGCCTCCAGGTAAACAAATTTAATCAAGTTTTATAGTACGTTTTATAGTCATGGTATTTTTTAATATACTTTCACGAATAATTTTTGCATTATTTTTTTGTTCGCAGTTCATCGCAAACACCCATTACTTCATGTCAGTCAGTAAAGACAAGACTCTCAAATACTGGGATGCAGACAAGTTTGAACAAATCATGATGCTACAGGTACATCTAAGTTGTGACGTATTTCCGGTCCATTTCCTCATAAAATCGGCTAAAATAAATACAGAAATGTTATATATAATTTTCACTAGCACTTTCACTAGCAACGCTAAGGATTTTGTGCAACAATTCCTTTCATGAATAAAGAAATTTTAAAATTATTTACAAAACTGCTTTCTATTTTGGATCCGAAAGTCGTTTTTCATGCAAGTGACGTCCTAAAAGTACGACTTTTTGAACGGTTAAAAAGTCATCCGGTACCGTGTAATCCCGGCCTAATTCGGTATGCCTCAAGTCAATCGGAAGGTCATTCATAATGACGCCTCTGAATAATTAAAGCTGTTTTTTAGAAAGTTTGTTCGTGGAAAAGGAACTGCAAGCTTACCTTCGGTGTACCTCAATGAATAATTAATAACACTAGAAATTTCTGAATTGTTCGTTCTGTATATTAAATATTACAGATACAGAAATTCAGAAAAGTGGTTTTTATATGTACGTATACACCTATTTCAAAAAACGTTGTCGGTCGGCGATCTGAAATCTGAATCTGAAACCGAGAGGAATTGAGGACACGAGCTGTGAATTTGTATCTAAAACAAGTTTTAGTGTTAAATTAAGTTTTATCTTTTAGTAGTTTGCAATCAGTAAATAGCTAAATACGACAGCACCTTTGAGCGATGACTTGCGCTGGCGAATTGTCTTGCTCAGATTTCAGATTTTAGATCGCCGACCGACAACGTTTTTTGAAATAGGTGTATATGAATTCATACATTTTCTTCATTTATAAATCCCGTGATTGGTCCATGAAAGAACCGAAAGTCCTTGTTTTCTTGTGAATTGTTTAAGTCATAGTTACAGCTGCAGTTTCTACTCCCACACCCATATGAAATCCGCTCTATCTGAATGCTAAAGACTTTCACTGCGGCTTGAACCAGAAAGTCGCGTTTTATTTCATACATATCCATTAATCTTATGATTACAACTAATTTAGTATTCAACAACTTAAAAGAATTGGTAATTTCATATCAATGTTCCAGTTGTGATTATCACTTCCAAGAATAGTTACTTCCTGTTCTTCCAAGAAAAGGTGGTCCCAACAACTATGGGGTAATCTGTTGACCATCGTCACGCTTTTTGTGAGTGAATTCAGAAATTACAAATACTATTTTTAGCTTCCAAAGATATCTAAAAGTCTAGTTAAAACGGTTTAAACATTGTGCTTTTGTTAGTAAAATCTTTAAGAGTCTTTCTGGTCTTGTTAGCCAAGCTGGCTCACTCACTGATCTGTAACGTGAAGGTTCTGAATCGCTTCCAGAATAGCTTTCATGTCCTGATATTGAGGCTCAAATGGAGTAAACTTCTGGCAAGTGATGTTCGTGTGAACAGTGTATTCATCTTCAGCGCCTTTCATGGTGGTGCAGCTGAAATTGACATGGGCCACATAGTTGTCAGGCTTGAATATGAAGAACCGCATAGATTCTCCTCGTGTTCGCCCTTCCATTTTAAGGCAACCCTTGTAGGTATAGTAATTGAACAATTTTCCAAACGCCTGTCGCAGACTTCCCTGTGCGTTTTCATCAATACCATCTAGAATGCTTGTCAGATGTTTAGTCATAGCTTCTCTTATCTTAGCTCCAGCAGAACGGACGAAGTCGTATGTACGGCCAGATTGAAAAGGAAAATTTGACTCATGGGTGTGTACGGGTCCTTGAAACTGAATACTTTCCTCATTCAGTTCCCTTTGAAGGAAGGCAAGATTGTTAAAATAGTTCAGATCATCTTGTAGAGAGCTTATCACTTTCACCGCCATTACTTCACGAGTCAAGAAACCTCAGACTACACACTTAACGCTTAAATAACTGTATTATAGTATTGCTCAAGGGGTTGTCGTATGCTTATATTACTAGTATTCATTGATGGCATCATGAGTTGTCGCTCTTTGATTGGCCCATTCCTGAAGCAATTTTAGTTGGAGACATTTAGACCTCATTCAGCATTGTGCCCATCTTGAAATAGGCGGACAATTTGTAGTCATGTGACAAGTAAAAAATTTCATTCTAGTTCAAGCACATGCCTGATTTAAATCTCAAATGCAGAAGTTTTATGCGCGTGTGAATGTATTTGTGTTTCAAAAAACAACTTTATTATCCAGAAGGCTGAGTTGGCATTGTATAAACGAGAACCACAAATTATACTTACAACGACTTGCCCTTCAGGTGTAGATTCCATATTTGTATTAATTTGATGAGTGTCGAGTTGTGATCGATAACGATTACGATCAGTTTGCGATCACTGTGCGACTGGAGTGGGAACCAAGAAAACGTAATCGTAATCATAGAAATTGGCCAATAACTGCTCTTTGCCACTCCTTCATCGCCATCTATCACAATTAAAATTTCAAAACTGGGGGAAAAATAACAAGAAGGTGCGGCTTACCCACATTTAAGATTACGATTGCTACTACGATTACGATGTTTGTGATGCTAGTGTGAACAAGGCTTAGTTTAGAAAGATGACACTTGTCACATGTCCCATAACTGGACTGACAAATACTCCTCCTTGGTCATGGGATACTTATTAAAAAAACTGGCTCTCTTGAATTTCCACAGGGTCATCAGGGAGAGGTCTGGTGCCTAGCTGTTAGTGGTAATGGAGAATATGTGGTTAGTATAGGCACAGGCTTTACCACTTTACGTGTTTGTTGAGTTATATTGGGAGTGGGGCTCCTGTGGGACACAAAAAAGCCCTTGATTAGTAGAATTTAATTTTGCTTCTAAATGCTGTCTCTTGTATCTATTACTTGTAGACTTTTTGTCTTTTTAGCCTTAAATTATAGTCGAAATTATAGTGTTCGAAGTTAAAAATTTGCTTTTCTTAGGCTGTATCCCAGGATAAACACACCAAAACGTAAAAGAAATTCAGTTTAAAAGGCTACGTTAGAAGACTTTGGTCCATTTGGGAATATGAGAAATTTCACGCATGACTGTGGAAGACTCCATTTGCCGTCCCATGACGGAGATAGTGGCGTCGTCTCAAAGCATTTTCATTGGATGTAAAGCGATCTCGCACGCTGTGATTGACCCAAAATATGTCTCGTGACGATGCCGCGTGCCGTGACGTTTCACGGTCATGCGAAAACTACTTTATGTCATGGAAACTTAAATCTGTGTGTTTTAAATCAAGTATTTGAGAGATTCTAATTGATTGGCAGGTCACTGGGTCACATGACAAGTCTCTGCGTCTATGGCAACGTACTGATGAACCGTTAATCATTGAAGAAGAGCGTGAGCAGGTGGATATAACGTCATACCTTTTGTGTTCGTGAGCAATACACGTGATTGTTTATTTGGAAGAAGTAAAGAAGAAAGTTTAATTCTTGTTTTCAAAACTAGGAGCGAGAAGCCGCTTACGAGGAGACTCTGGCACAAGGAGCTGAACAAGTCGTAAGTTAACTCCAAACAACAAAGAATTATATATATCCCTCTAATTCATCACAGATAAAGTCAATTGAATTATTGTTTATGACTGGTACTTTTTTAACAATTTTAATTCCAGATTCCTGGAGAAAATGAATCTGAAGCAAGAAAAGCGGGGAAGAAAACTATGGAAAGCGTGAAAGCGGTTAGAAAAAGAGTCATTCTGAAACTGGAATCTGATTGGATGATCAGATATTCCACGATCTGTGATTGGCTAAAATAGTTAACAAACCTGGAACTGAAGCAATATGATTGGAGGAACAGATATCCCTGTGATTGGCTAAAATAATTCATTGAAAACAAGAGTTGTATGCTTAATACAGTCAATGTAGTGGTAGTGAGTGGATAGTGCCCCCAATTAATGCGAAAGCGCTAGAACGACTAGGCACTTAAATAAAGAGAGATTTATTAAAAAGAGAGACCTGCAGCACTGTACGACGGGTACTGGAGCGAGAGACAAATTTATGATTCATCTTTAATTCGTGTTAACTTTTATCGTCGCAACAGGCCGAGCAATTGATGGAAGCCATTGAACTGTACCGAGAGGAATCTGCAAAGCTACTGGAATACCGAGCTGCTTTAAAACTAAACAAAAAGGTAGTTCAACAGTGGCGGATCCAGGATTTTACAAAGGGGGGTTCCGTTTCTTAAACTTCCCAACTGTGTATAGCCTACCTATTGTCTGGTCATTGTTTGACAATATTTCTGTCATCTAAAAAAAGCAAACCCTCAAGGGGGGTTCCGTGGAACCCTAGGAACCCCCCCTGGATCCGCCACTGTTCAATATCTTTTGACCAAAGATAAAGAAAAAGGAGTGCTCCCTGTGATTTCGATAATTAACGCCATTCGGAAGTCCGTCGGTAGCTCGTCGGTTTTCCGTTGTCAGTCTGCCATTTCGTTTCGCATCACAGTTCTGTTTCAGGAAAGTCTACAAACTCAAAATGTAAATTCTATGTTTGTCCTCACACGCCTACGTTTGTGCTTGTGTCGGTAAAGGTGCGACGTTGCGGCAAAAGTAGAAACAAACAATTTCCACTTCAGTGACGTCGATGGCGACATCGTGAGCAACAGTTGCACGGGTGGACACACGATGCGATTTTCCCATTGTAGGCAACGGCGTATCATATGTCCGAGCAATAAAAAAGGCTTGAGGATTGCTGACAACAAAAGTGTTCCGCATTGGATTATGGGGCTGAATTTGGGGATACGAAATAGAACGAAATCTTTTGTGGACGTAAATTCTCCCCCCCTCTTCCTTTGAAGTGCCAAAAAGGCACGTTAAAGTGCGAACGTACTACTGCTAGTCTTGTCCATGGCTTTTCGTCGTGTGCATGCTTTTTACGTTTCTCCACCTCAAACTTGACCCATTTTAAGTATAGTAGACGATGTAATTTTAAACTTCCTAAACTAGAATTTACTTATGAACTTTGACTCCTTACAGGCTGCTCCTCCCAGTGCAAACCCAATACTGAAGGCGTATGGCGATATTTCGGTAAGTTTTGTGTTGTCACGTGGGATAAAATTCTAATTGTAAGGAACTGGGACACAGAACTCAAGTGAGACTGGGGAGAGGCA
The DNA here is from genome assembly GCA_011800005.2 of Stichodactyla mertensii. Lineage (NCBI taxonomy): Eukaryota > Metazoa > Cnidaria > Anthozoa > Actiniaria > Stichodactylidae > Stichodactyla > Stichodactyla mertensii. The sequence continues at coordinate 30,875 of JAAAQI020030010.1, read as the reverse complement.
GGAAAGAACGGGCTTGATTGTGTCCAATTAGAGCTTGCTTGGTGCACACAATGACAAAGATAAAGCAATGACATTCTCTAATGTGCTTTAGTTTTGACAGAGAAAGTGAGCGCATGCTCAAATGAATAGCTCTGTTTTTGACCAGTGAGATTACAAGCTCTATCGTAGTTGTTAACTTTACTTTGATTTTACAGCCTTCTCGTTACGTGTTACAAGTCACCCAAAAGATTCGTTCAAGGTATGATGTATCATGAATATAATACACAGTTGGAGTGAATCATTGTTGCTAATGAAACCATATTAAATGTGTTTTAGTGAGCTAGAAGAAGCCTTGGTTGTTTTACCATTTGATTATGTCATTGAGTTTCTGAAACTACTTGATGAATGGATAAAGGTATGTCATAGTAAATGAGCACAGTCTTCAGAACTATCTGCCCCACACTACTGAGTGACCACCTGACAACTGAGCCACCACTCCACACTGAGTGACTATTTGTTCTGCACTACTGAGTGACTATTTGTTCTGCACTACTGAGTGACCACCCCACACTACTGAGTGACCACCCCACACTACTGAGTGACCACTCCACATTACTGAGCGACCACTCCACATTACTGAGCAACCACTCTGCATTACTGAGTGACCACTCCACACTGGTGAGCAACTGCTGCACTCTGAGCCACTTCTCTCAACATTACTGAGTGACCACTTTGCCACCAAGTGACAGTCCCTTGAGACTTCCACTGTTGATAAACTTTTTCTTTGCTGTACTTGTTATCATTGCTCAAACAGGCAAACTGGGAAATAGAGCTGGCTTGTCGATGTTTGTTTTTCTTAATGAGGTAATTTTTGCATCTTTAATTCCTCCATTGAGTATTGTTTATAAGTGCATTACTATGGAGATGTTTTTCTGTCTTAGAATTCACCACAACCAAATAGCATCTACTGGGAAACTCTTGTCTGTAATTGATTCAATTCGACAGAACACAAAGCAACAAGTACAAGGACTTAGGGTAGGCTATTAATGCTGTACATATTTTTAAAAAAATGATTTTATTTCTCAAAGATCAAATTAAGTCATTTTATTTTGGAAACTTCCTGTGCCCAAATTTTCACTGATCCATTCTGTGTAATTTTCTTGAAAAATGAATGCATTACATAGCGCCTAAAATTAAAATGGAAAAAGCCGACCAAGAGAAGAGAAGAGAGTTCACAAGTCTTTTTTCTCTTTTTAGGATACAATAGGTTTTAATCTAGCTGGTATGCAGTTTCTTCGACAAGAGATGGAAGCAAAAGAAATCTCATTTTTTACAGATGCTACAGAAAAACTCCGCAACATAAGAAAGAAACGCAAAACAATAAAACAAGTGTTTATTTGAATCACTAATGATTTGTAATTGTGGATCAAGGAAATATGGACGAGTACTTAGACGTTTTGCCTTATGTGTTGCACACTTTAATTAACCTAATTTGCCATGGAAACATAAATAATACAAATTTTTACTTTGCCAATACCTTATATAAGATGTTTGTAATGACAATCATGAAATATTTATGGTATATAACTTCATTTTACAAATATTTTTAAGTTATGCTTCTTTACTGCTTTGTTTTAGAATATTTTTAATTGATATAAATTAGATCAGCTCTAAGAAAGAAAAGAAAAAGTAACAAAGATACCAACTTTATGAAGGGGAAGTGCTGTCTTTAAAACAGAATTTTATTCTTTGTGCCTGGGGGCAACTTAAGGTTTAGTTTTTATTTACTATTACCGTATTTACTCAAATAAGCGCCGCCCCCAAATAATTGCTGCCCTCAAATAAGCGCCACCCCCGAATAAGCGCCGCACCAGATGGTGCGGCGCTTATTTGAGGATTTGTATAAAAAGATAAAACAACACTGAATTTGGTGCATGCCGTTCTAGGCCAGCAATGGCAAAAGTTAGTGCTCATAGAGGGCAACTGAACTTTTAAATGCAGAGACATTTGTATTGATATTGTGATATTTTGACATGGAGTGAAGTAAATGATTGTACAATCAAAATGTTTGTGTTTTTGTCGTGTGTGAGATTTTAAATAAGTGCCGCCCTCGAATAAGCGCCGCCCTCGAATAAGCGCCGCATCAGAGAGATGAAAAATTTTTTAAACGCTGTGGCGCTTATTCAAGTAAATACGGTATTTAAGCAACAGAATTTCCACCCTTTATCCAAATTGATGCCCCAAATGCTTCCCAGCTTTACAATTAGTGCATTGTGTACTTAAAAAATACCCATATCTCACTCATGGAGGGCAGCTGAAATTTCCAAAACATGAGAGGTTCTGAGGAAAGTATAATATATTAGCTCCTTATTTATGAAAATTTCTGTTTTTTGTTTGGGGGGGGGGGGTGGGCGGCAGAGGGAGGGTGATTAAACATCATTTCCTGTTTCATAGGGAGATATGAATATTTTCTGCAACTAGCTAATGAACTTCTCCCATATTTGCTTGAATTTCTCCAAAGAACTGATAAATCTAAGACTTACTGGGTAACGTTTCCAACCTTAGCCTTGAAACCATGCTTGGTACTATCAAAGCAAATTTGGGAAAGTCTATTTACTTGTCCAAGAGATTAATCTTTACAAACTATGATAGCTTTTTCTTTTGTTCTGCCACCATGTATAGCCCACAAAACCTGCTATTGAGAGAATAACTCCAAGAATAATTCCTCCAAAAAATGATGCTGCATCAAATGATCTTCCTTTCTTTGCTGGTGCTGGAGGCTTTGGCGGCTTTGTTGGTGCTGTTGTAGGTGCAGCAGATGTAGGGGATGGATAAACTGTTGAACTGGTGTTAGGTGATGATGTAGTAGATGCTATTATTGATGATAAGGGGGGAGAAAGTGAACTTGAACTATTTGGCAATGTTGCTGTTGTACTTAGTGATGGTGTCACAGATACTGTCACATTGGTGCTAACTGATGACATTAGACTGGTAGTCAAAGAAGCTGAAAATGATAACAATGAAAGTAAAGTGAATGTGTTCATTGTGTGTATAGAGTAGATTTTGTATGACTGTGAAAAAGTCATGGCACGAACGCGGCATGGACACGGTCAAGGTGTGGCAAGGAACTTCAAAATTCTAGAAAACATCACGGTCGTGGCAAGGCACGCTTACGGTACAGACCGTGCCGCAACTTTTTCACAGTCATACGAAATCTGCTCTATATAGAAAGGATAAAGAGAAAAATAACATTAAGTCCTTGGCGGGAATTAGACTAGTAAATAGAAGATGTGGGGGTTCGATTCCCACCAAGGGCTTAATGTTATTTTTCTCTTTATCCTTACATGATAACAATGAGATGAGTGGCATAATTTCTAACCAATCACAGTCTGCTCTGCTTTTCTATGGCCCACTTAATTTTCAAGTACTTTTTCTACCTGAAAACTATCCACAATTGAATCCAATACATCTTGAGTCTCAGAAGAGCGATAAAAATTTACTTAACATGTTTCTACATGTAAAAATTTTTTAATTAAAAAATACATATTGAAAACACCATGTTTCGATGTTTCTAACGTCATTATCAAGTGAAAAAATTCCAATAGTTAAACTGGTTATATACATGAATAATAATGAGTAAAATACAATAGGATAAAAACAAACAATAGAAATGAAAATATACTAAAATATACAAGAAAGAAAATATAATATATGTATTTTTTAATTAAAAAATTTTTACATGTAGAAACATGTTAAGTAAATTTTTATCGCTCAACTTTATCGCTAAGCTATACACCAAACCACTGCTAATCAAGAGTCTCAGAAGAGTCCAAAAAACTTAAATAAGATTGATATTTCACCTGTGAATTATCTAAAAACCACACAAATGATTTTCAAAATGAGGTGCCACAGGTTTTGATCAATAATGCTTTGTGTGATTAGTTGTTCCCTCAGCTGGAAAAATTGCAGTGCAAATTGAAAACCTGTGGGCACTGTAAATATTTCAGGAGTGTTTCTTGACCAATCAGAAATGTAGTCATTATAGTTGGGAGGGGGGGGGGGATTGGGCATATGTCTTGGGCATTTCTTTCTTTTTTCTTTTTCAATAATTTCTGTTTAATTCCCCACACTGGGGAAAGTAAAATGGGTCAGATTTCCTCACCCTGGGCAGCTAACCATTCCAAAAATAAAATATTGGATAAATGCCATACCCTGCATGGGACAAACCAGGAGATAAAATTCCCCTAAGATTCATCAAATGCATCACATATCCCCCCCCCCCCCCCCCACGCTTATCATTGATGTGGACAATGAACACTGTTTTCATGCTTTTTCGTTAAGGCATCATAAAGCAGATACGTGAATAGAGTAGATTTCGTATGACTGTGATAAAAGCTCACGGCATGATCAGTGTCATAAGTGTGCCTTGCCACAGCCGAGATGTTTTCTAGAATTTTGACTTGCTTAATTGCGGCAGTGCCTTGACGGTGTCACGACCGTAATCGTGCCGCGAGCTTTTCACAGTCATAAGAAATCTGCTCTCATGAATGATGATAACGGTGCTTTGTTTGGGTGCCACATATTACCTGCCTAAAGCATTTTTAATGACAATCTCATACATAGTCTTTTCTCGGCATTAAACACGTTTTTTGAGGTTCAGAGGTCATTTTTTGTTTCTACTTTCAATAACAAAAGTTGAAAGAAATGCTGTATCTTGCGTGTTTACGTGTAAAAAAGCCAAAAAAAACCCAACCAACATCAGTCACTAAATGAAATTGTCTAATTAAGTGATTCGTGCCATAAATTCCCAAAACATGAGACTGGATTTTACAAACTTAATAAATAACAGATTGCTAAGTTTTTAGTTCTCTAAATAGGAATCTATAAAAATAGGGCAGTATCGTTATCAATATTAAAGTGTATTTTTATACCATTAGGAGTAAACAAGCAAGCTGTAGAGTTTACCTTGAGCATTGACTGATACGGCGACAAAAACAAGGACAAAATAGCCAGCAAAATATCTGAGAACCATCTTGAATCTAAGGGCTCTGTTTTCGCGGTAATACAAGCGAAATCGTCTTGGTCTTTGAGGATAAATCTTCAGTTTCTTTTTCCCTGCTCGTTCGCTTTATGAGTCTCTGAAAGACTGTTTGTCAAACCGCGCAAAAACTACGCAGCAGAGAGGGGTGATATGCATGAAGTTGAAATTGTATTTTTTATACTTTCAAGTTGTTAAAACTATATTTTTACAACTTCTTAATCAAATATACTCTCTTCAAATAAAGCTTCTGTTTCTCTTATGTTTTCCATAAGGCTAGAAATCTTCAACTGAAAAATTGTATATTTTAGAAAATAACCCACCCGTCCCTTGTATAACATTCTCGTGCCACGTCAACTAACTTATGCATTACAAAACATCATACACAGTTTTCAGAGGAAAAAAAATTTTTTTTTCAAATCTAGGAAGTCTATAGTGGTGAAAGAAAAGTATTTCCAAATTGAGAAGAATTTTGGTTGTTACTATTGATAAATGAACGGTCTTGTCGGCTTTTAATATTTGAGTCGGCTCCGTAGCGCTGATAGCCTTTCAGATAAGTCTAAAAAATGTCTTTTCGCTAATTCCAATTCGCTTTATCGATTCTAACTTTGCCTTTGTTATGAATGACAACAAATGTACGCACTGATACTGCTTTAAAATTTAATATGACTAATCCTAAAACACAGGGAACCCAACCTTATCGCTAAGCAACATCAATAAATCATTTATCATCGTCATCTAACTTCTATTAATCACTTGCTATCCTTTTCTTTGCACTTTTGTTGGTGGCTTCCTTTTAGATCGTTATGTACGAATTTGGAAGACCAAATGGATTTCGCTAAAAGCAAATTTAAGAAAGAAAAAGATTTGATTGATGTACAATAGTTCCTGACCCCCTCCCCTGTAGGTTTGGAATGCACGCTTTGTTGGGTGCGCCTTTGAAACCTGAGCATACTTTACCAACCTTTGCAGTGCGAGCATTCGATTCGTGGTTTTTCTGCTCAAATCCGCCCTCAAAATGGCAGAAGAGGACAACAGCTTTGTACTCTATGTAAAGGTTAGTCTTTCAGGTTTAGTATTTGTGTTTTTTAGTTAGTTTTTCTGCTCATAAGTTGGTTATTTTTATCGTAGGCTTCGACTCGTGACTCCAAATCACTTGGCGCGGATATCGTTTCTCACCGGGTGATGATGATGTTAGCTTTGAAAAACCTCGAAGTTGCAGCAAAAATAGTACCAGTAGACACCGTAAAGAAAACTAATGTCACTCTAGATTTCCCATACAAGAAATTACCCACAGTTACTTTAGACTATGAAGGCAAGTACACCTTTAAAGACGAACCATTGGAGATTGAGGATGCCTTCGAAAAGACGTTTGAACCTTCACTTAGAGTTCTCAATGTAGACATTAATACTTTCGTCAGTGTTGGTCCAGGCAGTACATTTTACCATAAATTTAACCAGTTCATCAAAAACCAAGATCCTTCTGCCGATCCAATCTTAAGCGAGCATCTTGCAACTGAATTGAGGAAGGTAAACAGCTTTCTTCTCTCGGACAAGATGCCGAAGAACGAGAAAGACGAAAAACAACTACTGGGAGGTAGCGAACCCAAGATCCCAGACTGTTATCTTCTACCAAAGCTACACTACCTCTACGTAGCTCTCCCCTACGTTAAGGAGTTTAAATTTGAGAGTCTTTCTGGGATAGAAGCGTACCTGGAATGTGGAAGAAAGCATCCAGCCTTCGCCAACACTTGTCCCGCAAAAGCTGACATAGTAGATTTTTACTGTAGACAAGCCAACATGAACGCCCGAAAAAATGCCGAAATTCTCCGTAAAGTCGAGAAAGAAGAAGCCTAAACAATGGTTAACATGATAGCAAACTATTAACTGTAAGTTTTAAAGTTTTTTGTTATTTTTGGAATTTAGTTCTGAAGGTAAATAAAGCAAGCGTGTTTTACAACACGTGTACAGGATATCAGAGTATAAATTCCTAAATTTGATTGGATTTGATTCACTTGTTTTTTTGATTTCTGAATACTTTCGGTAGTTTATTGCTCATTATATCGCTCGTTTGTACTTCAAAAAATGCTTTAGTAAGAAATTTACCCTATTTTTCCTCTTCCTTTTTGCTCGTTTGGATTTCTTAATATTATTGCCTTGCATAGCATTAATGTTCTCTCGACCGAAATAAAAATAACTCTTCATAATCCTACTGGAGACTAAAGTATTTCGTACTTTAGTTCAGTTTATTTTTTTAATAGATAAAATCAAATATTAGCTGTTATGATTTAATAGGTTCGAATTTAAATGTTCAAATGTTTCAAGATTTAGTTAATTTATTTCAGACCATTGGTAACGGTGCACTTTATAGGTTTTTAGTCATTCGATTTCGTTTGGAAGATTAACGATCAACAATAAAGAGCGATTGAATGACGAGTTGATTTACGATGGTCAAGCTGACCTTTGTACGGATTTTTTTCATTCCTTGTCTGTCTACTAGATAGATATGTAAAGATAATCTCACTGTTTCATAGGAAATCATAGTTCTGAAATATTTTTAAAAACATTATTAGTTTAGTCCATGCACTTTTGCAGAGTTTCATAGCCATGAAATAATGATTAGGAATAGCTTAGAGGTAATTTTCATCTTTGCATGATTTTAGACTTGCTAATCCATCTGGCATGTTACTGACATGTTTGTTTGTCAAATAATGTGTGATTTTTGAGTGATTTTCTTGTGGGTAGGGTTTAACATGGTCAGTCAATGTTCAGAATCTTTGGTTGTCTAGGAAACTGCTATTCAAAACATGCCTTTATTTGCTTTGTCTGTTTCTCATTAGGGTGCCACTTATTTATTTGTTCTCTTACTTGTAATCTTTTTATGTTATGGTCAATAAACTTTCTGTTAAAACAATCTAAATGTATCCCTTTTTTTCAGTCAATGAGTGTAAAAAATAAAAATAAAAAAGTCATTTAGAATAGTTAGATTTTCAAGGCGTCAAGTATTAATGTTAATTAGAAAGAACCTTAATGTCTTTTTAATTGCTAAATATTACCTATAATTAGGCTTTATAGATCATTTAACACACTAATTGGTCACATGAATTTTCTACCCCATAAAATATAAGTACCAAAAAATACAACAAAGTCAATCATGCAAGCAGAGAGCAGGATTTCTAAAGAGTTGATGTGAATAATGCTTGAATAAATAAATCATGTTGACTGTCATGTTTAAAAATCAAATAAAGTTAAGGTAAACACGAGGGGCAATTAGGCATTAATGCAACCAGAGCTGGCCAATATCAAAGAGAATTCAATTCTCCATTAGTCCTCTGAATGTTTTAGAAATTGATCAATGATAAAAGCATAATATATTGTATTCTTTAAAATTGTATTAATGTTTTAGTGGTTATGTTTTTAAGTTTGAATTATTTCATGTGAATCTTGTAATTGTTTAGGTTGTTTTATATACTGTAGTGATGATTTTCTTTAACAAACCTATTACAGAATCAACTGCATGTTTGTTCCAGCAATAGGGCTTTACTATTCCAAAGTACTACGAATGAATTTCTACTGATTTTTGTTAATACCAAAGATTTTTAGGTAGTAGTTATTCAATCAAAGTTAAAGTGGGACTGATAAAATATCTGAAGTGCTTGCAAGCAAGAAATATTGTTATATTTAGTTGTACATTGCTCTCATGTTATTTGGACTCTCAACTGTCATGGAGTGTTCCCAAGCCTTCATTGATACTAAGCCTTACCATCCTTGAGCCATACCAAATCCATGAATTATCAAAATGACCTTGTAATGTATTTTAAAATTGACAAATATTAAGGCAGCAAAGTTTGATTTGGAACGCCTAAAATAGAATGGTGTATGAATCAACAGGTCGTGCCTTATTCATTTGGAGTTAACAGAAATATGTATTTTATAGTACAGCTCATGGTTGGTACGGCATCTAACCTGGACCTTACTAAAAGCAAAACATGAAATGACACTGAACATAAGTTGTCTATGGCATTACTGTACATTGTGTCAGAAAACTAATTGCAAAATCATTGACCTATTCAGAATGATACAACATAGTCTAAGCAGATGACACGAGACTAAAGTAACTTAAATAATTTAGAAGATATCTTTGTTGTAGCTTTGATTATTACATTACTATATTTTTGAAAGGGAAAGATTGTTAGAGATTATAGTTGAGCCCCACTTTATGGATGTGTAATTGTTATGGACACAGGTGCTGAATGCTAAAAGAAAAGTGGTTACTGAAATTTCTGATTTCTTTTTCAGACTGAAATGATTATTTCCGGCCATAGTGAAAAGTATTTACTGTTAAAAATAACTCCCTTTTTAGTTAATCCACTGACATCCATATCAACAAGGTTTGACTGTAGTTTCAACTGTTTTGTTCTATTGTAGCAATGGTTTTGCAATTTGATATAATTACTAATTAATCTATTATCTATTCCTTCTGATAAATATATATACATAATATAATATACATAATAACATCAATTCTAATATAGTAGTTTGTGCATTCAAGTGTACACTCAAAGAACTTTGCTATAAAAAGGAATATTAATCGAATATATCTGAAAACTATTGTGTTAGGGGACTGTAGAGTGAAGTTTTCAAGGAGGAAGGGCAAAGGAGCCGTCATAAAATGTTTTGAAGGTAGATTTTATTGGGCAGTAAAATTACTGCTTTTGCCATTGCAAAATATTGACAGAGGGCTTAAAGTGATTTTCCTTCGACCATGAAAGAATAGGCAAACTAAGAGTTAGTAGTAGACTCTAAACCTATTGTTTTCTTTTGTTCTTTGTCAACTAGCACAAACTATATAGTCATTTTTCTTTCATGGTTGAAGGAAAATCACTCCATTAGTTCCCAGAACTCAACACCATGGTCCTTGTAACATTACTAGATCTAATCAGTGACACCCATTTATAGCATTGATGCTTGTATTCCTACAATGTGATTAGTTTAATAAAATTGTTAATAAAATAGTGTGGATGTACTGTATTTAAAATACAGGGGTTAAAAATTGTTTTTCTATGCAGTCAGGGGTTGGAAGTGGGTGGAGTGCGTGGTATGATATGCAGTAACATTCAAATGGCTTCCATTGTTTTGGGGTGAATCATCCAATCACAACAATGTAGCTATGACTACTATTAAGTATGGTACTGCTACTCCTACTCATGCAAAATCCACTGCAAGCAAGGGTTAAAACTTTGGCTTGATTGATCTACCAAGCATAATTGATTTCGTACATACATAGTTGTTGAACAGAGCTCAGTCAACCTACTGATGATCTTACATTGAGTTGGGTTTGTCACATCTATTTACTTCTGGTAAGCAAAAACTTCCCATTTACTTTCTTCATTTAGGAATGCATGGGTAGCATAGTGGTAAGAACAAGTGTGTCTCACTGCTGTAGTCATGGGTTCAATATTCTCATGACTCCCTATCTCGTGAGTAGAGTTGTTTGTTGGTTCTCTCCTGTGCTTTGACTTTTTCTCTAGGTTCTCTTTCCCTCCACAAAAAATCAACATTTCTAAATTCCAACTGTGGAAATTCCACTGCTAAATTTCATTATTTATATAACAGCACCCTTGACGAAAGCCTCTCAAAAATGAAACAAAAAATATTTAAAAAATTTAATCGCAGACCACCAAAGATTACCCAAGGATTACTTTATTCAAAGCTAATTCAATATAAGAATTTGTTAGTAAACATTTTTTTGTATGAAAACACTTCCCAGTCATTTTCAGGAAAGCCTTTCAGGAATGGTATCTGTTGGCTTTATACAAGTTCTTTTTAAGTCTGTATTTGCATAAATTCCTGTCTCATTGTGCCAGGTATTGCTACCATGGCGTCGATAGTCATCTACATCAGTGAACTGTGAGTGGCATTTCCTCCATAAAGGTGACATGTCTGGATCTGGAGGGGGAGTCTACAGAAATATCAAAGAAATTTGAAATGTCTTGGCATTTCATTATCTTACTGCATGAAACAATCCTCTCTAAAAACTAAGAATGAAAGAGTGAATGGATGAATGAATGAAAAACACTTCCACAGGTACATGTACTGTAACAGGGAGCATTCAACAAATCTATTATGACTTGACTTTTTTCCTTATTTTTTTATTGGCTTACAGCCCAAGCCATGTGTCATGTAATTTTTTAACATTACCCAGAGTTCCAGAAGATCTCTCTCTCTATCCTTCCAATAGACCTTTCTCACACAGCAGCCATATTTATAAAAACGTATTGTTTCAGTCAACATGGCCAACACTTGAGAAAGGGCTATTCATCTTGGTTTATAAATTATTGAGAATTTTCTCTGGAAATTTGAAAACTAGCACTGATATTCCTCAAAATATTACCTTAGCTTTTTCATAAGGATGTGGGGCCACATAATCCACAGCATATGTTGTATCCAAATACCTGCATTCATAAATAGTATAATTACATTGGTGATGACAATAAGGGAGGGGTGTGTGGGGAAATTTTGGTCCCAGATGTAGTTTCTTGATTTGGTAAATGATGATAAAGTCAAAAGACTTCTTTGCAAATGAGTTGAGTATAAGTTGTTAAATTACCTTTTTCCATGGTCAGCATTGTGCCTTGGTAAAACACTACCAAATCCATGATCTGGAGCACCAGTATCTCTATAATAATACAAAATTACCTTGAGCAAATGTTAAAATATACTGCTTTCTTATGACCCAAATAATATTTCGTTTTGGTTCATTTGCATCAAATGTGAGGGGCACTTATCCTCTACGTTGACATTGAAATATAACAAGCTATTGTATTTATGCAAGTGCCCCTCAAAGTTAAGAATAAGAAACCAGTAAAAGCAGACCACTGCAGAGGTTTGGGGAATTTTACCTTTTGGTAGAGAAATCAATATCATTAAGCGTAGAAACATCCATTATTGGACGACGTGTTTCACGGAATTCAAAATCTTTCTTTAAGAGAACTGACTGTTCCATCTGATCATGACTTGTGGTACTTGGCAAAGACTATAAAACGAAGACAACATTCTATTTCAGAAATTTTGAATTACATGCAAAAATATTCCTTCTTTTTATTTTTAAATATTTCTTTAATAAGTGCTAAGCACACCCTCTCTTTCCCTCGCTTCATGTCTACCAATGCAATGGGCCGTTGTCTTACTAAATATTACTTGCTTACCCCATCAGTTACATCCAGAATTCGATTATAAGTAGAATTATGGAGATTTCTTTTTTCTGGATCGTAGTTCTTTAATTCATAATCCTTGGGCTCTGCTTCTCTCGCCTGATGCCTAAATACAATATAGGAAATTAATTATCTACAGAGAACAGTAACAGCTATCTTTGCCAGTTAGTAAAAGCACACATAAACAACAAAATAGTTACCAATTGGATACGAGAGTTGGACGGCTATAATCCATGTTATCTGAACGCAAAAACAACGATCCTTTCCTCTCCACATAGTCTGGAATGTGAGTTATCGGATTCGAGTGTCCAAACATTTTAAGATTGATTTTTAAGGTTAATATAAAGGCAGGATTTTGAAGGATTCGAACACTTTGGCAGATGAAATGAATCTACTGGCAACTGTTTATTGGCTTCTAAAGTTGCCATGGCAACCATAAGCCTCGTATTAAAGCACAGACCACTGTACGAAAATACAGCTGTTTCATATTTTCATCAAAAATGGCGGCAAAAGGTTAAAGATTTGTTGAAAAGTTGACTTACTTTTAACCTTGTTTTAATGCCTTTTTAGTGCGTAATTTGTTACAAATGGATAAAAAGGAAGCCGATGAAATATCAAAGTATCTAACTATAGCCCGAGAATGTATTGTTCACGAGAAATATGCCGAAGCACTGGTGTATTTCGTGTGTTTAGGGAAGATGAAGCCAGCGATGAAGAAAGACTTTGAGTCAGACTTTATGGTGGCTTTGTGCAGATGGACTGAGATCTTAGAAGAACACGGTGATTATAAAAAGATGATGAACTGCTTTCAAGAAGCTGCGGTTTTGTATCCTAATAACGAGGCGCTTTTGAACAATGTGGGTGGAGCGCTTTTTCGTCTTGGTTTTTCTGACGAAGCTGCGTCTTTTTTCCGCAAAGCATTACGCCTTAACCCGTCAAATGTCCAAGCAAAGGAAAACTTAGAAAACGTTTCGAATTCCCTTGTTGAGCGCTGGCACTTTAGGATGCTAAATGATAAAAGACGGAATTTAGCTTATAAAGAAGCATTAAGGAAAGCCATTGCCCAAGGACACGACACTGTGCTAGATATTGGAAGTGGTACAGGAATTCTAAGCATGTTCGCTGTGCAAGCGGGGGCCAAGAAAGTTTATGCTTGTGAATTATCAAAGACAATGTATGACGTCTCACTGGATGTACTCCAAGCCAATCAGATGCAAGATTCTATCCATCTTATTAATAAGAAGTCAACTGAGATGTCAACAGGGGAGGACTTGCCTACAACAGTGTCACTAATTGTGACTGAAACTATGGATTGTGGTTTACTTGGGGAAGGAATTCTTAAAACTATATCTCATGCTTGGAGTAACTTGTTATTACCTTATAAAGACTCTGCAAAGTCAGGCAAGCCATCATCAAGAGTTATTCCATTGGGGGCTGTGTTGTATGGGATGGTTATTTCAGCAAGTGATATCCGTAAGCAAAGCAGGTGTAAAACAACGATCTCTGGGGTTGACTTATCAATAGTTAATATTATTGGTGGGGATCAACTTGATCCTCAAAAGGAGGACTGTGACCTTGTGATACAAGACCCAGTTGAGCCCTATACAACAGAGTCATTGGATACTCTGCATTCTGGTTACACATCTCTTACAGATACGTTTGTTATAACGGAGTATAACTTCTGCGATCCTGATAGTCTAGGAACCAAGAGAGAACTTACGATAAATGTACCTGTTAAACATTCTGGAAGCATTGATGCAATAGCTGTGTGGTTTGACCTTCACTTGGATGAAAACACATGCATCAGTACTGGGCCTGGTGATGAGTCTCTTTGCTGGGAACAAGCTGTCTTTCCTGTACACCTTCATCATATCATGAATGCAAGATCTAAAGTAATTGATGATGAGGTCATAATAAGAATTAATCAGGGAGATTCACTTTTGATTACAGGGGTAATAAATCAAGAATATCTTCAAGTGCAGTGTCATGAAATAAGAAAGAATGCTGCTGGAAATGTTCCATCTGTTCTGAATGGACAGGGGCAAAAAGTCTACCAGGATCAACATGCTGCAACTGTTCCAGAAATGACAAATGAAGTAGACAAGAGTTTTTGTAATAAAGAGGTTTCCTTATCGTTAAAGGCAGATGACTTGGCTGTTCTCCCTCCATCATACCTTGCCAGAGTGAATGATACTTTTTACAGCTCTTCCTTTGGGAATGCCATTATAAGATCAGTCAAAGACATACATGTAAACTCCTCCACCAGACTGCAGTCAGTTGAACAAAGTGTTTGTGAATGCAAGGTCATTGACAACATGAATGGGCTATCTCTGTGCTCTCTGCTTGCTGCCCAAGAAGGTGCAAGCCATGTTCTTGTAACTAACCCAACAATAAGCATCAATGTGCTGGAGCAAATAAGAAAATCAAACAACATCCCAAGCTCCATTCATTATGGACCTGCCAAGCTTGAAGATGTTGCTCTCAAAGGAAGAACTTGGGATATTTATATTACCGATTTAATAGAGCCATCAGGTGCACTTAGGCAGCAGGCCATTGAAGATATAGTGTTCTCAAGAGGTTGTTTATTAAGTCAAGAATCTGGAGTAACCATCCCAAGAAAACTCCATGCTTTTTCTATGTGTATTGATTCTGAGGCTCTCATGGCTTTAACTAAAGTCGTAAGCAATGAAAATACATTAGGTTTAGAGATTGGGAGATTTATGAATGAGTTTCAAGTCTCGACACAAGTTAATATTGACCTGAGTACTTTAGAATTTATTGCCCTGACTAAGGAATTTGAACTTTTTGACATGGATTTTATGAAAGATGTAGCAAATGACAAGGAGCTGCTGTCATTGCTTGAATTGAAAGAAGAGATTAGGGTTAAGATCATTAGACAAGGGACAATACATGCCATACCTTATTGGTTTAACATAGGATTGAGTAAAACTGAATCAATATCAACTTATCCTAGGGCATATGAGGGATCACATTGGAGACAGGCCGTCTCTGTGTTGAAGGATGCTTTACATGTAAAAGCAGATGATGAGGTTGTCATAAATGTTACAGTGAAAGATAGTTGCATTTCTTTGGATGTTAGACATGCTTAACATTCAACTGGTATGGAAAATGATGTAAAGTAAACTTCTTATCTTAGTGAAACATTTTGGAGGATATAAACTTTCCTTTCAAATCTCTTAAGAAGATCTTTTCATAGCTACTGGAAGTAAGGAAGTAAAGAAATAATACTCAAGAAATATAACCCAAAGTTAAATATGACATGTAGATTCAACAATTTGCTTGTAAAGTTGCATTAAATTTAACACTCTCACAAATAATTTAAATGACTTTATTTTCATTTCCTAAACTGTCAAATCCTTTCATGTTCTTCAGTTTTAATTCTCTTGTCATTTTATGTTTTAATGATGAATTTCTAAATTACATTATGTAAACTTTAATTCTATTATTTTTGTCTTGTTCTTTCAGATATTTTGTAAAGCTTGAAGTTACAGTGACTGCTTTACACTCTGACTTCTGACATGAGATCATTCACAAATAATGAAGTGTGGCTATTGAGACTTCATTACATCAGGTATGGAGCTTCACTAGGCCTTACAAAATCATTGATAATCATTGATGTTATTTATAAACTAGTAGCAACTCTCTGCAATTGTCATGAAAATAGTATTTCAACAGTGAACCAGGATTAAATCCTACAAATGACTTTGTATTGACAAAATGGCATTGCAGCTCTGTCTTTATTTTGTTTCTCTCCTTTGTATGGCACTCTGGTCTATTATCAGCCTCATCAGTAGAGTGGGCCATTGTTTTTCCCTTAATCTATTTAAAGTTTAATAAATCTTAGATTTATTAAAGTTTAAATAGATAAGGGAAAAACAATGGCTCTATGATGATGTGGAATTGGTCAATGTTCCATTATTTATTGGTGTAATTTTATCCATAGAATCATCATACAGAAATCCTAAAAAATATACATTCAACAAAAGGTTAGAGAAAATTGTTCTTGATGTTGCTTTATCTAATATTCATTTTCATGAGATAAGGAGTAATACTTGGGGGGGAGGGGAGGGGGTGGTGAATAAAAGGCTCTGGGACTAGGTGGGGCTACCAAATATTTGTAAAAAAAGTACTGGTAATGTGTAAATGCTTTTGTAAAGAGAGCATTATATAAAAGGTATAGGTTGACAGGAAGGACTACAAACAACAAATTTCAGCAGCTCCCAGCATCTGAAAAGATCAGTAGCTCATCTAGAATAGCATGTGTTCAACCTTATCTTCTTAGTCAATGTTCCAGACATACCAGCAATAGACGCTGTCATGAAGCAAGCAATATTTGCTGCAACCAGGGTCCTTATTGCTATCTTTGCCATGTCCCTCTTTCTATTTGGTGCCATAGGGCCCAGTCCTCCAAGAAGAACTCCTAGGCCTAAGAAGTTACTGAAGCCACACAAGGCATAAGTAGCAATGACCTCAGAATGTTCCTGTATGATAATGATAAGAATTGGTATTAGATGTCAGTTTTGTACTGTGACCTTACCACAACAACTGCCCTGACAATTTTTTCCTTCGGGACTGTTTATTTTTTATCAGAGTGGAGTCGGGTTAGAAATAGACCTCTCTATGTTGGGAGTAATGTTAGCCCATTTCAGATCACGTCATTCCCTTGGGTTTTATTTCTTTGTTTCTTGGAAACACTTGAGAAGATACATTAATATGGATGAACCTCAAACAAAGAATCTTATTCCCAAGAGGGTAACATGTGGTCTGAAATGGGTAAACATTACACCCAAAGTAAAAAGGTCTACTGACAAACAGTTGTTTTGTTTTTCGTGTATCTGCCTTAGAGATACTAAATTTTTTCAGGTCTGCCTATTTTAAAGACATTTACCACCTGTAAATTTCAAGGCTCACCTAAAATCTCAAGTCCCCTCATTTTCTCACCCATAATTCCGGAAGGTTGTGGGTTCGATTCCCATCTGGAGCTCAGATTTTTTCTGAGTTCCTTGTCTCCACACCATTTCTTATACATTTATAACCCCCTTCAATGAATGATTGATCCCTTGGAAAATTCAAAAATATTTTTGGCAAATGACTGGCTGAAGAAAAAAAAACAGTATAATTACCGATATAGTAGGTCCACTATTTGGTTTTCCTCTGCTCTTGATGTAAGGTGACATTTCAAGATAACCAATCAGTTCGTTCAGGAAAACTTTGATACCAAGGAACTTAGAAACAGCGCGACAGTCTTGCCATTCCACACCCATTAGAAAAGCTACTGGTACAAAGATGTACGAACAAATGTTCTGAAAGACAAAGTGTTTGCATGATAGCATCATTTTACTTCCACTACCAGAATGCTTTGTTAAAATGCTTTGTTATTCAGATTTCTCTACTCTTCTGGAACAAAGAGACAATTGGTAAAATATGCCTGACAATAGAAGCCACTTAAAGTTGCTGTTACACTAGGCAATTTACCCAGCAACTTGTCTCGCAATTTTTTTTGCGAGACAAGTTGCACAAGACATTGCATAGTGTAATATACCAAGAAGTGTGTCGCAATTTTGTTGCCACAACCGTTGCGAGAAGTAGAACTCAGCTAAACACTTTTGGTATGTTACACTAGGCAATGTCTCGTGCAACTTGAGCAACGAAATTGCGAGACAAGTTGCTGGGAAGATTCCCCTAACAGCACCTCAAAGCATTCTGGTAGTGGTAGTAACGTACGTCATCATGCATACATCTCAACTAGTACATCACGATACCTCCCCTCCCCCTTTCTCCAAGCCCTCATGGATGGGCTACACAGGCTAGCTTTAGGAACACATACCTCAAAACTCAGCTCAGGATAACCAAACAGCCCGCCAAGCCAGGAAAGTACTCCATTGAAGAATGCAATGTAAGCAAAAAAGGCTATCAACATAGCACCGACATTAGCGATGAGACTGACAGCAGTAGAGGCTCCTTTAGCAGCTGCCTCGATAATGTTCTTCTCTCCTCTGTAAAACAACAAGCAAGAATATCTAAGAACTTTCTTACTCCTTATGGCTGATTTCAAATCAGTGGAGAACTGAGGGAGGCGAGGGGTGGGGTTGCAATGGCTCCAATTCTTAACCGTACCATGTTTTATCGTAACCGTAACTACGCGTTGTAATTGGATAATTCACATGAAAACAATGCGAAGCCAGCCATTTCAGTGTTGCTGTATACCATACCGTGTACGTGCTGTAAGTCAGTACCGTACAATTCCCACTCGTACGATAACCATTCCTATGGGAAGCCATTTCAGTGTATACCGTACCGTGTTCGTGTTGTAAGTCAGTACAGTACGTTTCATGCTCACGTGCACTTAGACTGCTCTATCAGACACGCCTACCTGTAGCAATTTTGGTCGCAAGCCATGAAAAAGAAAAAAAAATCCGAACAAATAAATAAGTCCAAACCAGCCCTCTTGGGCGGAAATGGCCCGTGACTTCTATGACGTTGCCGGTTTCATATTTGGGTTTAACTCGAGTTGGGCGGGGGGGTGAGGGGGGGGGGGGGGTGGAACATGAGAAAGAGCCCGGGAACTGAACCCAAATTAAGCATCATTTACCCATCTTCGACGTGGATTCCTTCCTGTGTTGCTGTCTCTGGTATTTCAGTCTCGGGGTAGAACAGCTTGGACACAGCCAACGCTGCTGGAGCTGACATAACAGAGGCCGTGATGAGGTGAGAAGCCTGGACACCAGACGATATGTAAATGGCTAAAACACCACCTGCCACAGTAGCCAGGCCGC
The DNA here is from genome assembly GCA_011800005.2 of Stichodactyla mertensii. NCBI lineage: Eukaryota > Metazoa > Cnidaria > Anthozoa > Actiniaria > Stichodactylidae > Stichodactyla > Stichodactyla mertensii. The sequence continues at coordinate 11,847 of JAAAQI020030010.1, read as the reverse complement.
TGGTCATAACCGCGTGGAGCTCGGAATCAGTTAGATGGGCCAGAAACGGTCTTATCATTAGTGGAGCTTCTGTCTGAGAGAAGAGGTTGAAAATATATAAAGAATTATAACCATTATAGCCACGCACGTTACCAATATGAAGTATTTGCACTACAAGTATTGGGGTTCTGTGGTACTGGAGAAAGTGGACTGACCTGACCAACAAAGATGTTTCCAGCAGCCGTAAGCGACTCGACCCCAGACGTTCCCATGGTGCTTTGCATGAGCCAAGCGATTTTAGATATCAGCAAAGGCATGATTCCCAGATAATAGAGAACTGAAATAACAGAGCTAAAGAAAATGATGACGGGAAGAACCTACGATAGAAACAGATAAAACACGTGATCAGCAAGTTGTACGTCATACTCAAAGTATCCTTAATGTAACCACTGCGTGCGGGCAACCCCTCCCCTCCCTCCTAAGGTAGAGATGGCAATAGTCTACTTATTAGGTCAAGGCGTTTTGCATTGTCATTTTAATAATGGTTTCATTGGCAAACTTCGGTAATTTATTCTGATAAGATAGATTGCGTGTGAAAAACCGCAGGTCTAGGTACGGTCGCGGTACGACGAAACCATTTACAGGGCGCGAGAACACTAGTTGTCCAATCAGAATTCTTGTACCATCACGGTCGCGGTACAGAACCAATCACAGTGCGCGAGAAAACTACTCATTCAATCAGAATGCTTGTACCATCACGGTCACGATACAGAACGTCCGTGCCATTGATGTAATCTGCTAACCTTGAACGCAATGGCATGTTTTTCGTAATCCTCGCCAAACACAAACTTCGATCCTCGATTGGTGTAATCCAGGAATATAGTCACTTGGTCACCAACAAACTTGAACGCAGAATATCCGTGTGTGGTACGTAAAATAACGAAGGCAAAGATAACTTGTAAACCAATACCCCATAAAACAGGGCGCCAACGAACCTGATGAAACAACAAATGGTTTAGTAATCGCTATCAGATTGGTTCGCATAAAGATGAGTGAAAATGGTCCAACCGCGGGTGACCCAAAATATTACAACCAAATTCACGATGTGACATTGCATACTTTTACGCACGTAGAATGCGGCGGCGACGTTTGGCATGTGAACTCTGTAGTTTTATGTCAAAGTTTTCCATATTTGGCACAAAACTACAGAGTTCACACGCCAGACGTCACCACCGCATTATACGTGCATAAAAGTATGCAATGTCACATGATCATTTCGATCGATCCAAATTCAAATCCGACGGATCGCTATTTTCAGACTGTGGACAGTTTAGTGAATTTGGTAGTATGTCAAAGTGACTACCTTTCTACGGTTGACAGAGAACAAATAACTGGTTCCAATAAAGACAGCCATTCCAGCCAGCGAGATGAGCTTTCTAGGATTTTTTGAAGTATTGTACCACAGCCATACAGCCAACAGCGCCAGCACAATCACAAGAACCACCCTATAAACCGACATATATGAATAACACTCAGCGTGCATCCATCGAGTGGTGGAGGTACTTCATGGGCGGATTTAGAGGTGGGGCCGCGTCCCCCTTTTATTCTTACTAAAGAACTCCCTTTCTCTGATTCCTGGATTCGCCTTCTACTTGGTCGTCCGCTAAGTACGAGTGAAATGTTAGAAACGATGTCTGATGTGGTTGGTGCAACTTTAGGTTTTAGCAGACGACCAAATGCATCCACGACTTGATCGACGCACGCTAAGCGTTAATCATTTCTTTATTATATAAAAGAAAGAACAAAACAAGTTTCTTGGTAGTTTATGAGACGATGCTTGAAAGTAAACACGATTTTCTAAAAGACAAGTAGACCTCTCGTACTCATGGGTTATGAGTCAAATTAGCTGCGCCTTAAGTATATTGCCTGGTAATCCATCCGAGCTCTGAATCTCCTAAAATCAATGTATGTTACATTTGTATTCTAATGTGACTTACCATCTAATGATTTTCCAGTTTCTGTTCAGCACCACGATGACTGGTAGACAACAAGTGATGTAGATCCTCTCGCCACAGGAATCCCGAATGAACATATAGATGATGAAGAACCATAACACCATGGCCATGATGAATAGAGGTAGGGCCTTATCCAGACCGCTGACGCAGATAGCTAAAGATTCGTAATAAATGATAATAGAGCAGATTTGGTATGACTATGAAAAGCTCGCGGCACGATCGGTGCCGTAAGTGTGCCTTGCAGCGACCGTGATGTTTTCTAGAATTTTGATGTGCCTTGTCGAGCTTTTCTCAGTCATGCAAAATCTGTTCTAATGATGAATTAAATAAGAGGATAAGGGCGCTCGACACGTTGCGACCATTCATGAAGTGATTGACAGTGACGTCATGGCCGCCATTTTGGATGAATTATCTTCTATATGTCCTCCAACATGGCTGCCACATCCTTTATCCTTCTGCTGTCTTGAGTATGACCACATGCACTTTGTGAATGCTAGTCGTAACAAGGGTCGTAATCAGCAGTAGGGGTACATTTTCACAGGCAGTGTTGCCAGTGACGTCGCAGGTATTGCACAACGTTGGAGACAGTACTTCATCAGTAATGCCTTTCCAACGTTGCGCAGTAAAACTGGTTGCGCTAGTCCAGAATCTGAACTGCCTGTGCCTTTTACCGCAGAAATGATTTCCATGACCAGCCACGGGTAGCTTAGCGGCTGAACTAATGACTGGTCTTGCTCGAGACGCGTTGTCTAACTGTGTACTCGTACAAAATCTCTTCTAGTTGGTATAAAGTCATATCTTATATACCTGCTATACTAGTTATAAGTAATACACTTGCTACAGCGACTGCCTTGACTTGGAATGAATACTCGGCAACGAACACTTTTAGTCTGTCTTGAAGTGGTCTGTCTGTCGCATCGTGTGTACTTCCTGAGGATTTCCCTAGATCATCGTTACTCTGAGGCGAAGCTTGAAACATTTTTAATTCAACCTGAAAATAAATGATATAGTTGACTCTTAATTATTTACGACAATGCTTAGGAATTTCGTTTTCTGATCAGCTGCCAGCTATCATCAATAAAAGTACTAACAACGATGCCTGTCGTTACGAGAACGTGCGGTTTTACGTTGATTTTGTTGGAGGTTTTCGCTGCGCTTGTGGTTCCAATTGAGTTATGACCACTTTCTGACGTCATCTATCATCAATAAGAGTACAAACAACCAAAAACAGCTTTGCACATTTTTTGTTTATTTTCATTAAAGCAGATCTTGTACGGATCGTAAAAATCCGACGGTAGCACGAACTTTTTCACGCCATACAGAAATTTTAGTCAATGCTTCATTCGCTTTTGAAACCTTGACATTATTAAGTGCAACCGCTAAAATACACTCCTCGACTAAAGCACTATTTTCAGTAGAATCACCGATAGGATCTTCCAGACGTCCAGGCCATAACTAGACTCTTCCTCAGTCTCCGCCAGTGCAACATCCGCGCAGGGACTGAGGAAGAGTCTAGGCCATAACACACCACAGGCAACCCAAGAAGGAATTTTGAATCTTCACGAACTCGACTTATCAATCCACAACAAGTCGTAACGGTGTAACTACAACACAAACATCGGCGGTCACTGAACCACTGATTATTCGTCGCCTAAACATCTTTCGAATTATATGTATACGGTTTACTTTGTCCCACTCAAAAGATTGAGTAAGATTACAAACAGAAATTACAGTCTGTTACTCGATTAAGGATGCAACGTCTTGCAACGCGTAAGTCAAGAAAATCAGGCATTTATTAAAGTCCACAATAACTCGATTCGCCTGCCCGTTTTAACCTGTTTTAACCTGTTTTAACCTGTGGTTTAAAAAATATCAGTTAATGGATTGCATTAAATAAATATTTGCTTTTTAATGAGTTTGTTTGTGGCAACAGATTCATTAGTAGTTATTTTAGTCCTTCAGACAAACATTTGAAAAATATTTAGAATTGCTAAGTAGCCAAGTTGGTATCAAGATTTTCCATGGTGAAAATCAAATCAACATGTATACATTACATAATGACGATTAGTCATCTGACGAATACACATTATCACCTGAAGAACATGCCTTTTCAAGTTTGCATCGCGAAATTAAAAAAGATGACAACTAAAAGTTTTTCTTACACTGTTATTTTTTCCAGTGAAAAGTTATTCCATTCCTTTGCATTTCAAAAGGAGTATAATGAATTCATAAATAATTAATTTGCAGATCGTGTTTTATCGGGTTCTACAACCACTCGGCTACGCCTTGTGTTTTAAACCCGATAAAACACTCCTGCTCGTTTATTTTAAAAACAGTACAAAACTGTTTTGCTGTAAAAGTGTACAAGCCAGCTTAAGTAATTGTAGTTGTTTGGGAATATAACTCAATCACTTAGTTTTCCCAACGTGTAGATATTTACTTACTGATTTATTGCTCGCCATCTTGTTGTTTCTTCGTTCTATAATTTTCGATGTTAGGTCAGTCAAGTTCAGCCGTTTATTGACCCTGTTACTAATTACTTCTCATATTAACCTAATTACCACGTGCAAAAATCCGGTCCATTCAGTTTGTTCTTCTGTGAGAATCCAGCAAGACTATCTGACTTTACTTTGACTATAGCAAGCGTAGCCAGTAAATAATGATTCGTTATTTTCAACGAATTTGCTTGAAATTTGAACTTGTTTATTCTTACGTCGTGTGATGACGGTTGGTCAGCTCCCTTGTTTGTATTAATCTCGTAATTGTTTTATTTTGATCGTTTAAAGCGAACAGTATCATCGTTTGGTATTTAGACTAGATTCAAGTATAAAGGCGTCGAGGCAGCCACCACCGGCTGTTGAAAAATGTACCTTCTGATTGGTTTTTCATGTGGATTTCCCGCGCGCGCTACGCAAAGAACCAGTGCGTGACACGCAGGCTTCAACCAGGTTTCCCCGTTCTTTTAGTGTGCCACGAAAAAAAGGATATTATCTTTAGTTTCTATTGGTTTTTCTTCTTATTTCTTGCTTCCTGGGATATGCCGAAATATTTTCCTTTTAGTTAGGCCCTGTCCTTTTTCATCAGGTGATTGCATGAGTTTACTTCTTACTGCAAGCTCATGGTTAAACCAATCAGGCGGTGCGAGAGATCACTGCATATATATCCATTCAAAATAGTCTGGCAGGTCGCAGTCTTGGTCACGTGTCACGTGTCACGACACATCCGTACCGGAAGTCTTTCTCTGACACACGAAATTAAATCTAAAAGTGTGGTTAAAGTAAGGGGATATATCTTTTATTATATAAACTACAGTGTTTTACAAGGATTTCTACCACTGAGAAATGTCGTATCTCAGCACACGTAAAAATACGATATTTTTGACATGTGAAAATATCAACCAATCGAAATTTAAGTATTCAGTGGTAGAAATCCTTGAAAACACTATAATTTATATAATAAACAGAAACATACATGGACGCTTGGAGATATGGAATTTATCTTCTCGTGTTCAAATTTGATATCCAACTCGTTCGCTGCGCTCACTCGTGAGATATCAAATTGAACACTCGAAGATAAATTCCATATCTCCCATGTATTATTCTCTATTTAATCATTGTTAGATGCAACGGGAAAAATTTCGTCGTACAAGAGGAGAAAAGACAAGAAAACTGCTTAAACAGCAAATGAATGACAAAATTACACTTGACACAAAGTTTTGCTTTTCAATATTTAACTAAAAAGATCTCCAACTCAGAGTTTGGGTTGCCTATGGCACTATGATCTCTTGTGGTCCACAGCCCTGTTGTTTTTGCTGCCCATGGTCATGACGAGCTACCAGATGGGAAGTCCTGAATGTCTAAGAGTTGTGATTGGTTAAAAACAACACCATTTTTCAAATCCTTTAGAGTAGATGCGCCATTCACAACCTAGATATGTATATTTTAGCTACAGAGGGTCACAGTGACCGTGCATCGCAAGCATACACATTAGGACCAACAGGGTTTTAGTGTCGAGAATGTCTTGCGATGACAAGTTTCAATGAATTCATGATGACTGACTGCACACGCAAAAAATCAATTTACAAACCGCAAATTGTATATACAAAACACGGCTAGGCGCTTAATATACTGTCCACATTCATCGTATTGTGGTGTAGCCGGTAACCACACAAGGTGTTTTTGCTCCTGTTGATCAGATGTGGCTTATATTTTCAGTTTGATTTTATTGCAACAACGGGAAACAAAAAAGCAAAAAATAGTCAGAAAAACAAGTATAGAAACTGAAAAACTTTAATATTTTACGTGCTGGAGTAGATTCGTATTTCGACAGTTCGAAAGAAAGACAGTAACTTCTTCGGCAGCGACACACTGACGCTGTCAAACTGTATCCCACGTGGGATACCTTGTTGAATATTTTCCTGATTTTAATAAAGAATAAAACTGTTTCGTGTTTAAACTTGAAAGTGTCTATGGGCTGATTTACACGCTACGATTTGTCGGCCCGATGTGAGTTTTATTGTTTTTAGCACTCTTTTTCATTTCAAAAATCGGGCCGACACAAGAAAAATCTGTTGCAGTGCAACAGATTTTTCAGAATCGAGCCGATTCCTTCGTTTTTCCACACAAAGCCTATCAAAAATCGGGCCGACAATCGTTAGCGTGTAAATCAGCCTTATGTGTCTAGCTCCGCTTTGTTCACCAAAACACTTTCTCGCCCTACGGGCCGAAGCTATTTTGAGCTCTTTGAAAAACACGCTCATGAAAATTAATTGCTAATTGCACTCAAAACCATATGATTACCTATACAACTTCAAGAAAAGAAACATCATTTTGTAAGCAGACAGTTAGTAGATCAAAGCAAACTGCCATGTTTAAGTTACACTCTTTTTCCTCAGGTGTTGGTGTTCATGAAAATATAGACGGACATTGCAAAAGTGTAATAATCAATACATAAAAAATATTAAACAATAAACACTTCAATTGTATTTTGACCCAAATTAATATGGGTAAACATATCGAGAGAAAATCCAAAACAAGCTCTAAAGTAAAAAAATACAGTAGCTTTTCGAATCTATAAAATATTTTTTCACAACTCATTTTTTTTTTTAATATCCAAAAGCATCAAGTATTGCTATTTACTTTTATTATTATCACTTTAATATCAATCTAAATTATATCCACGGGATTGATCTCCACAAAACAATTTAAATCAAGGAAATCGGTGAAGTTTTGTCAAAGTTACGATTTTTTTAAATAATTACCAATTTTCATATTTCTGCTATATCGGCCTTGCTTTCCCGGATCTGGTAATTTCTCGATAGTATTTCATCTTTTCATGCAAATTCTTTAAAATTACTAGAAAAAGTAGTTTAAGGTACCGTCTTTCAAGTGGTAGTGATTTTGTTGCTTTGTACCAAAACCGTTTGGCGAAATAATTTTTTAAATTCTACACCTTAAATTCCTTGTTGACTAAAAATACGCTAATTAGCGATACTAGGCTGTACGTTTGGATTTTTGGATTCATGGGATTACAGTAGCTCAAAAATATTATTGCAGATACTTGTAGTAGAGACATGGTTCTTTCAATGTATAACTGTCTCAACTTACTAGACCATGTAACAATGGCCGATTTTTAGTGCTAATTTTCACCATTTTTGAGGATTTAAAAATGCTCAAAAACATTGAAAAGTAAAAATCTCAAAAAGATTTACGTCTTGCTTATTAGCTAAGAGATACCATTCAAAATGTTAAGTGGTATCTTGTTTTTTGAAAACCTATTTCATTCCATTCTACGACCAAAAGTCATTGGTAGGCGAGCCTTTCAGTGACAGGTGGTTTCGGTCCTCTAAAAAGCCGTTAAATCTAAACTGTCGCCGTACGGCTCTAAATTGTTTTCCGAACTAAAATTATTTTTGAGATGATTAACTTTATTTCGAATTTTTTTATTTTTTGCGTCCCTGTGGTCGACTTTTACAGAGCTAGGACCGCTCTTAAATTTTTTAATCAATAAAAATAAAAAAAACTTCACAGAGTGCGATATATACGGAATTACCTATCTATGCATTTGCTCTAGACTAATCAGAGTGCAGATATTTTGTTGAGTTAAGGAATGGTCAGTATTTAGCGTTTGTAAATCTAGTTCTGAATGCACGCGGATAGTTGGGAGAGCACGATAGTAGCGTAAGAGTTGCTCGAGGCGGAGAATCAGAGCGCGCATTATATCTTAATAGCTCCGCTATATATCACGTCAAAACAATCTATTGTTTAAACGCTAAGGATGATGGTCTTGGGAGGAAGACAAAACAGAAACAACACAAAGAAAATCGACTATTAAATGCGTTTTGTAGACCGTAGAAAAGCGGTAACAGCCACCAAATACAGTATATATTGTGTATTAAACGTCAGTAAATCTTATGTTAGGAAACCAAACGACTGCAGAACGAATTTTGCTCAAATTTCTATGGAGTGTTTTTGACGATTCTGTCCCCCTCATAAACCAGTCGTAACGCCATAGAGTGCACACCATATATTCGTAAAAAAACTTTGTAAGAAATTGCACAAATTTGCAGAAATTAAGTTCAGTAAAACAACAATGACACCCTAAGACACAAGCTGAATCGAGTGATTTAATTAAACAATTTCCCGTAATACATCAAACGCAACTAAAATAAAATAACGGCACACACGCGAGAAAACAAGTTGAATCAAGTGATTTAATTTTAGACAACTAAATGAAAATAACGACAAGAAACACACGAAAACAAATTAAATCAAGTGATGTTATTTTATATTCTAGTTCAATTGGTTTCTTATACAAAACTTTGAACTAATTTGTACAATTTTGTTACTTAACTTTTTCACGGATATATGGTATATACTCTAATGAAATAGGGTAATTGAAATATTGCTAATTGAATGAGATATTATATCAGTTGAGTCTAATGTAGAAAACGGACGTTCATTTGAAATAATTAATCATTAAATACAGTGATGCCGATAAAAAGAAGCATTTTTTAATAACAGCAAAATGTTTATCTTCAGATGGCTCCCCTGCATGATTTTCGGTTTTTATGCGAACTTAATTTGAAACTTTGACTTCTTTGACCGTGACACACTGACGCGGTTGGCTGTATCCCACTGTTTGTTGGATATTTTCCTGATTTTAATTAACAAATAAAACTGTTTCGTGTTTAAACTTGAAAATTTCTAAGTCTAATTTCACTTTGGTCACCAAAACACTTTAACTTCAAGAAAGAAACCTCAGTTTACAGTTCGTAGACCAAAGCAAACTGCGATGTTCAAGTATACACTCTTGTTCCTTTTGGTGGTATTGTGCACAGTCGGAGAAGGATTTCATTTCGGAAACTCCTGCACAAAGAAGATCAGTAACTTGGAAAAGAAGCTTGACAATCTTTTGTTGACGTACAAGTCTTCAGGTAAGATTAACGTCCATCTTCCCTGATACCGCATGGATCTGTGAGCCGGCTTATTCCCAGCTTAGGTTAAGAATAAGCCAATGTTCTTGTTGCTACGTCCAACGTCACGCGTTAAATGATAGTGCTATAGCGTGAGGTAGTCGATCTGTGAATCTGTGAGGCTGTAGTCTGTGAACCATGACCACTAGAAAAGAAGAGAAAAATGAACTAAGCTTTAATCCTGCGGCGGCCATGTTGGTTGAAACAATACGTTTCCCTCGCGTGGCCTCGCATTCAAACACTTCAGACCGTGTTTTTTATTGAACATATTCTTTCCAGAAAACGTTTTTTCAAACAGTCTTCTATATTTTTTCACTGCTTGCGCACGAATACACTAATTAATCTTTAACTAAGTATATGAAATTAAATATTCAGTCTCTTAATTCAATATTCTGCGGATGCGTAGTAAACTTGTGGTAAAGTATCTCTGTTAATTTGGTACAGGTTTTTGTCCAAGTGGTTGGTCAACGTACGCTGACTCGACATCCTGTTACCGGTTTGTTAACACACCGATGACCAAATGGAAAGATGCTCGAAAAACGTGCTTGAATATGGGCGGTGACCTCGTAAAGATTGACTCCTTGAGAGAGAACAACTACGTGACGTACTTGGCTCGAACCTATGCGTACAAGTCCGTGTACATGTGGATCGGTTTACATAGAGGTAAGGCTTTATTAATTTTTTTATTTTAAATTCATTTACACTGCATTCAACTCGTTATTATTTCCCAATGCATACAAAGAAGACACACAAGCAGTTTTTGGCTGTATTTGTTCTTAATTTTGCCTTAGTTATTGCAATTGTTGTTGTTGCTGTTGCTTTTCAAAGGCGGATCCAGGGTAGGGCTGCGCACCCTCCCTCCCTCCTAACCCTGAGATGGGCTACTTACAGTCAATTATGGATTTAATAAGATTTACTATTGGGGCTCGAGTCCCCCCCCCCCCTTCATTTTGCTTTTGTCGTACTAATCACCTTTCTTTATAGATATGAACAGAGGTTTCATCTGGGTCGATGGTTCTGCTATGTCCGGTCAGTTCACCAGATGGAAAAAAAATGAACCCAATGACGTCCAAGCCAGTGAAGATTGCGTTCATTTGTATTTGACTGTAAACGGTTTCTGGAATGATTACAAATGTAATGCTCCTCATGTTCACATCAAAGGTGTTTTCATGTGTGAAAGAAGTAAATTCAAAACTACACATCATTAATCATCCTCGTATGGTTTGTTTGCCTCGGTTAAAAATAACTCTGTTGTAAGTAAAGACAATCTGAGGAACGCAGAATAAGTAGAGAAACAAAACAGCTGAATCTATATCAGTGCCATGTTTGTAGAGACTTGAAAATTAAAAATAAAACCAGAAAACATGTCTGTGTCTAAATTCTGTCAGTTTTTCCACAGGGAGTCCACGCTTAACTTTTGTGAATGTGAAGAAAATTAAAGGAAAACAAAATGTCGAAGAAACTGCAAATTTTATAGTATTTACACCGCATCTTAGAGGATTCTAAATTAATTTTGTTGAAAATTCTCCGTCCCTATTATGAGAAATGACAAGATTATCATGAATAAAAGTATAGACAACGATGCCTGTCGTCACCGGAAGCGCGCTGTTTTTCGTTGATTTTGTTGCAGGTTTTCGCTGCACTTGTGCAGCTTAAAATTTTCTAAAAGTTCAAGCCCCGGCCGGACCAACACTCCGGATCCTAAAATAACTGAGGAGAAGGTGCTGCCTTTGTAATTTCAGGCATGTCTTCTCGGATAAGGATGTTAAATCGTGGGTCCTGTCTCCCATTCCTTCCTTAACCTGTATATGGGGGACATTAAAGAACTTGTTGAACTATTGGTATAAGTGTAAGGGATTGTCTCCCGGTTCAACAGCCTAACACAATTGGGCCTACCAAACACCAGAGTTTGGATACGAATCAGAGCCCGAGTTAGAGTACGAGTTGGAGTCGGAGTTTCGAATTCCATCTCGAAAAAGCGAGAACCCCCAGAAAACACTGCGCTGAAAAACGTCTACGCATACTCGTAGTCTGTATGCTAAAAACGTCATCGTACTATTGTAAATAATGTAAATTTTACTTTAAGACTTGCTTTACAAGTGGACTTCGCAAAATGCCAAAACTTAAGACTAATTCTTACATATGTCCTTCATTTATATGATATCTTGGGCCCACAAAAGTATACCACCGAAATGTTTTGTATACTAGGAGAAAACGAACATTTCTTTTCACACTGAAACTTTCTTGAATTCTTGAAAACGTTGGGAAAATTCAGGCATGCGCAAAACTAACTTTTCTCCTGTGTCCCCCCAGAATACTATCTAGTTATAGATATCTAGTAATCAACCTGTGAATACAATAGATGTATCAACCCCGCAC
>JAAAQI020029899.1:0-18926 GCA_011800005.2 Stichodactyla mertensii | reverse complement strand
ATATACTTATTTCAATAAAGTTTGTCACCTGAAAAGCTACAAAGCTGAGATTGACAAGGATTGTGGGTAGATACATATAACATGCTTCCACCTTTTGATAACTGCTGATGGCCTCAAACTCCTTTATCAGCTACATTTTAAACTCCTGATAGCATTTTCAAGCTGAAGTTTGTATCAAAAAACCTTTACTTGTTAGTTGGCAAAATATTTTCCATGATCCTCCGCAGTCTCAGCTTTCTAAGTGTTTGGTGACTAACTTTATTGAAATGAGTATATAAGTATACTTCTTTCCCCACGATATTTTCTTGCTTTCAAGCAAAATATTTAGAAATTTTATTTTCTCGGTGGCAATTGTTTGGTGAAAAAATATATAGAGATAAAAAAATAAAAATAAAAATCGAGAAAAATCGTCAGTGGGTTAATTATTAGAAAAACCCCAAATTATTTTTTGTTTTAGCTAATTAAATAATTTCATTTTTTGAAGTTTATTCCCCCGTATGACAACTTATTTTAAAAGTATCAAAGAATTCCAGCATTACAAGCTCAAATTGACCACCTTTATTTTCGGAAAATTATAATGTTTTTGAGTTCCGTATCATTTACTAAGAGCATTGACTTTGAACGAATATTGAATTTCGTGCAAATCAAAGAATCATATTCATGAATGCAAAGCATTTACCACGGGTAGGTTATTTTGAGGTCCACATGCCTTCAGACTGGTACCAGTCGACAAAGCCAGCTACAACTGAGAATGGAAGATAGCTAGCGTCTCAGTATACTCTAACTGGTCTATCTACTCCATTAGACCATTCCCAATGTTGCACTAGGTTAATACACAGGTTCCCTCGATGATCTTCTCGACACAAAACTAAGAATTCTTTAAATGAAAATTGTTCTTACGATTTTATTTTTTAATATCATCATCTATAGGCCTAAATAAAGTAATAATCGCACTAAATTATATCTTCTGTACTTTGAATAACGGAAAAATTCGATCGTTTAATTTCTAGAGCCTACAATGGCTTAAGATTTTGCACTCGAGCCCTAAAAGGACACTCAGATCTTAACACAGCTTATGTTTTCCGTATTTGCAAACATAATTCATTAGTCTTTCTCCTGTAAAATGCTAGATCTTATTCCACTATCCTATGAGGCTGGTTACGAATGCAAAAGTCGTCATGTGAAAACAAGAAATCCCCTCGAAGAATTATCCCGCCTTTTCCTGTCTTTATTTTCAGCCAAGTCATGGACTCCGTAATATTTTACGTTCGTATTCTAAGAGAATCGTTTTATCAGAGAATTCTACAGTTAAGTCGTTAATTATATTAATACTAATGGTCTTCTTTTAAATAACCTTTAGCTTTAGTTCATCATCTGGATATCGATAGATGATTCAACGATTTACGCGGTGACAGAATTTGTGTTCCTAAGTATGAGTTTGTTTTATTTTATATCAAGCTTTAATACTTTACTTTCCCAGAGAATGCACATGACCCAGGCTTTGTTCTGTGGGTTTTGATTTGGGTTCGGTTTTTTGTTAACCAAACGACGCCCCGTAAAGCTAACTGCCCAAAAAGAATACCTCATTCTTTCTTCCAGGTACGACCTGCTCTGGGAAGTCGAAAAATGGAGAATCACATGGGAATTTCGAGAAAACGAAGTTTACCAGATGCTTTGTGAAGAAAGGATTTTTATTCTTGCAATCATGTTGAGATTTCCGTGTGTTTATGGTTATTCTGACTAGTATTAAAGGAGAATTATGGCTTTAAATAACCCTCCCACTAGCGTCAATTTTTTATTCAAAACTTCTCTTTTGATGCTTCATTTACTTAATGAGACAATTATAAAACATCCTGAATAAAGAAATTCGAAATCTTTAAGAGTTAATCAACTATAACCAATTCTATTTCAAATAAATACTCTCTAATTTTGTTCAGCTTTGAAATGCCTAACATAAAGAGAAGATGTACTGTTTTAGTTTAGGCTTAAAGTAAAGTGTATTCCCAGCAAATCTATGTAAAATACTACAGCAAAAGAAATATAGACTATAGTAGCGCGGAGCTACTGTGGCTTGTCCTTGAGATATTGGAAACAGCAAATATCATCGAAATGTTTATCAAATTAACTTCTTAGTTAAACCGATTAGACTTGAAAGCCTCTTAGTACAACAATTCTAACTTTACAAATGATATATCGTACGTTTGTATAAAACTAAAATAAAGAAGGCTGACTGAATTTTCTATTCGTCGCCCCACAAAAAAGTATTTTCTTGCTGTTGTTGTTTTTCCTTAAAAATTTTGTTGAATGTATTTTTTTGTAAATTTTGAATAGTGGCTTACTTCACTAGCGACCTGAATTAACAAGCTTTCTTTTTCGTACCATGTGTAAGATTGTATTAGATAGACCCGATGGATTATGAATTAGACACTGTTAACTAGTATGTGACATTGAACCAATTTATCCTTACGAGATGAGCTTTTATTTAACTTGTCAGTGATAATCTTTTAAAGTGATCCTCGTATACCAGCTATCGATATAGAAGATTGGTTAGGTTCAATGAATGCTCTAGTTCAAACTAGTCCGCTCAAACTAAAAACTTTTATTTCTAAAGATGAAATATAAATTGGCCTTTTTGTCAACGCAATAAAAAAAAGGTTAAGATAATTTCGATTCTCTGGAAGTTCTACCGCATTGACTGCAGTCTGAATTTTCTCTAAACAGAAAAAACAAATGATATGACCGAAAAAGGATTTTTTTTATTTATTATTAATTACTGAACAGCCTTTAATTTTCTTTATTTAAAATAAAAATATCTTTTAAAAAGAATATCAGAATGATCAAATTAACAATGATAGCGGTTTAAGAGGATTCTTCAAAAACAGTCATTTATCTTTTTGACTTTGATCTGCTTTACTAAAATAATAATTAACTTAAGAAAAACAAGATAAGAATTAAAGATATTGCGATGGCTCCTCAACGGAAACCCAGGTTCTCATGGTACCCGTTCAGCTTTTAAAATACACTAAGCAAGTGAATACCACAATGGTTAAAAAGGTTTTAAATGACCTTCCAGACAAATTAAAATCCAGAGTTATCCGCTTAGCGCCTCGTAAAAGCCGATATCAGAAAACCACGATGCATTTCTTGCCCTATTCACGATACTCCTTAAGTGTAAAAACTGCTAGAAACGTATTTGAGCCGGGTAACATGTACTGTTTTCTGAAATAGCTGGAAGCAGAATTCGAGAAAACAATTTGAGTGAAATGATAAGAAAAGTTTCTCTGGATTTAAAAAGTATCGATTGAGATTGAGCAGTGTTTAATTTCTATGCTTTTTTCTCTTTTGTCCTGTTTCTTTATTTTTTCTTTTCTACCTCCTGAAATTGCGATACTCTTTCATTTCAGTTTGATCAAGTTTGTATATAGCTATTATATTCAGAATAAAGCGGCCGGATTCCTTTATTTTCGTCAGGAAACGAAGTTTCTAACCAGTGCTGGACAACGGAAATTCCTTAACAATACACCATATTCCGATACAATACAAACAGTAGTTAACTAATCAACTTGCTAGTGAATTATTTCTATTTGTAACCTCAGTAAACCCGTTAAGGAATTGGAAAGTTTCATTCATTAGGATATTATCCTGCTCAACAGATCTTCATGCTACAAACATTAAGCGCCAAACACTTTTCTTTCAGAAGATTTTTTGGATCCAAGGGAACACATCATTCCATTATTCTCTTGAAGTTTGATATCTGCTTCATCAAACACTAGCAGTCGCTTAGTACTAGACGGCTTTGTCAGAAAATTCTAATCGAAAAAAAAAGACGAAATTAAATGCTTCACATTTTCATCTCTCGAAATGAGCTGTTTGACACTCTAACTTAACTTTATCCCAAGACTGATTGCTCAAAGAAAAAGCTTTTTTACTTAGATGGAAAAGCTATTGTGCCGTAAGTTCTGAAATATTGTCCAAAGAATATTACGGAAAACCAGCGCACCTGTTTTTCGCAATGCACGTGCCTTATCCTGCGAGCAAGTGGTTTCTACTGGTGGTATCTTACCTTCACGGCAACACTTGCACAATATGCGAGCGTTGCTATGGTCGAAGTAGCGGCAGCCCGTTCGCAGAACAATAGCTTATCATTTTAGAACCCTAATTGGGTATTCGAAACAAAGGCAATTTCTACTGCTTATCACCTTTTTCTTTACTCTGTCTTCGAGTCAAATTTACCCCGGAGTTTATAAAAGACAATGACTAAACTTTTAAGCAAACAAGTGAGCCGTTTTGAGATAAAGTTTGAAAAAGCAGCAACGTACAAAAATAAATGTCTATCGATAATCAAAATGTTGGTAGTTTTGTGAGCTTTTCATCTTGAATATTTTTGGCTTTGTTAACCGTAAGAGAGTCTTTGGTCTGGAATCAATAATTCAGAAAGCATGGCTTGTCAATAAGTTTAACCTTTGTCTGTCATCATCAAGTGAACAACAAATTAATCATTTACCACAGCAGAAAAAAAAATAGGATTCAAATTTTTAGATTTTTCTGTCGTAAGATTTAGACAACCGAAACAGAGAAGTCATAGTTATATTAAAAAGTATTTAACGTGCGCACCCGTGGGATAAGACTCTTGGGGAAAAAAGACGAAACCCCACATCTGAATGTATTTTCTTTCTCTAAACCTCCCAGTCATTTCTCGCCTTCCTTAATTCGATAGCTATTTGAAACTCCTGCACCTGATTGGTCAATAGCACTTGCCACTAGCAATGAACAGGCTTTGAACAAACTACTTCTCCATGCATGCGCAATTAGCCAAAGTGCCTAAATTGCGCCAATCGGAGCCGTGAGCTAGCGGTATTGTAACTTAGGTTTTATTATCCATGGCTGGAACCTGTGGGTATTTGAAAAGCTCTGATAAGAGTAAAACAGGTCTTTAATAAATTAATAGTTAGAGTTGGTACGGGGGAGCCGTGCTAAGCCTTTGTTCCCAAGTGATCAACAGCCATTCAGCTAGGCACTAGGTGAGGCTAAACTCAGATTCACAAGTGCGAGAATTGTTTGCCATCAGTCTTGCCTGCACCTGTCGAGGGGCTATAATAAGACCTGCCTTCATCCACACAATTCAGTTCACTGGTTGATTAGCCATCGTGTAGGTCGATCACTCAGGACAAGACCCAAGTTCTCGTACGTGGTACTTTCTTCATACTCAACATTCAACTCCTCTTCTTCATACGCACTCCAGCTTTAATCCTAAACCAACAAGATGCCTCGTTCTTTCCTTATCAAGAAAAAGGAATTCAAGAAGCCTTGTTATAATTCTTTTGGTGAGTAGTAGTTAAAGTATTTTTTTATCTCTTTAAAACCTGATAATTGTATGTTGTTTTGTTGGTTTATTAACATGATAGCCCTGAAGCAGATTATCTCCTCGGCACTTCAGTGTGGCTAGCTTCCACAAAGACAAGTTTCTTTCAGTTTATTCAGGTTTTAAATCGTGCTGAAGTTCCATTTGATTTAAGCGAGCCCTAGCGCTTCATAATGTAGCTTTTTGACAACTTTACAACTTTACAACTTTAGTTCATTGTGAGAACTCTTCCTTAAATAATTATCACTTAAGATAGCGGATATGAATCAAGATTGAACAAAAGACGTGATCAATAAAATTTAAAAAGGAAATTGACTACTTTATAGGGGATGCAATGTCCACGACATAATTTTACTAATGAACATTTAAGCCACATAAATCAGATATGAATTGATAATCCCTAAGTTGTCAACGGTCAAAGTTTAGAGTTAAGTTATTTTTTCCGTTTTTGAGACTTTCTAGGCTGCTCTGAAAATGCCTCAAAATTTTTCTTACATATCAAGACATTGATTTCGTATAGTTTTTAGTAAATTAGCCCAACTAATTCTGAAGAAAAGCGAACAAATACAGATTTGTTATCCATTCAAGTATTGACTCATGTATTTAGTCGCTGAATAATTTATTCTGCAAAAGTTGAAACTCAAATTATTATTTTCATTGCTATTGTGAAATCTCTATTGCCCAAGTGTTACGGATTCTTTTGAGATAAGTTCAAAAAGATTTTTCAACTTAATAGACCTATGAATATAGTTTAAATTAATTTTACATTGCAACATTTTTTATGGCCGAACTCTAGTGTTGATATGTTTCCACTTCAAATGATATTTTTTCATTAATTCCCAGAAGGAAAAAACTTGCAAACCAGGGCTCACGACTTTCAATGCTGTTCAAAATATTTGTGAGAAAAAATATTCAAAACTAAAATACGTTCGATTCATTTGGCCGATGAAAAGCCAAAAACCATGATTATCATAGTATGGTATTTACCCCAATAAATTATTCATCACTTCTGAATAAAATGTCTTTTTTGAAAGATCATTTTGTAAAGTGAACTGTTTAAGTAATCTAAGTTAAGTCGATTTTCAAATCAATTACGAGTCTTCGCAGTCGGCGTTGGTGGGTACACACCGAGCAGCTCATTAGTGCTATACCCAGTCAAAAAGAAGCATACAAAACTAAACCTCTCTGTTCATGCCAAGTGGTCGTCATGATCATGAACAATAGCTCTTTACGCAAGAGCTTACCAACCAACCAACCAACCAACCAACCAGTCTTTTTCAAACACTTAAAAAAATTTTCAAAGACAAAAATAAACTAGACCCCATCCCACGGATTGTTGGAATCAAAATGGCTAGTAAGCCAGATAGACAGCTGACTACCATTTCAAAACCTTCCATCTTCGGCCTCGACGATCACTAACACATTTATATTCCAAGCTTCTGAAAAGACCATTGTGCATGCTTCTGCGGTTTTAATAACCAATTTGACAGCTCTTCTGAGGTTTCAAAACTGTTCTATCTTTTAAATTTCAATCTGAATAAACCACAGACGAGATAAATTTAGTTCTCGCCTATCCGATAACACAAGTGGTTATTGTGCAGCGGTCCAAAGAGGGGTTAAACTGAAACTTTTTCGCAGCAAAAGCTACACTGGTTGTCACCACAGAAAAGAGCCTCCTGGATGTACTGGAAATAACCTTATGTGACTAACCTTATTCAGTTTCTTTACATTTGAGTTCAATATTAATATCTCAGAATTTTTTTCAGAGGTTCTTTGAAGAATGCTGGCATATTTTTTCATATTAATACAACGTCTCATTTCCTTTGACTTATTTCTAACCAGGTAAATTTATTTTTAAAATTGCAGAAATGGTTGCACACACACCACCGACAATTGAGGATATGGTCAATAGTGGATATGCTGTCAAGTTTCTTGTTCCAAGTCCAGAGCTGATGGAGCCTATTCGATTGAAGGATCAAGTCCCGGTGGTTGTAGTACCTCAAGCACCTCTAGAAGCTGTTGAACATTCCTGGTCGCCAAAGCGGGTAAAGAGAAGTAGCTCCCCAAACGACTTAGAGTCACCAAAGGAAGAAAAAGAGTTGGATAACAATGGCGATAAACCATATACATGTCAACACTGCAGTAAAGTCTTCACTCGTTCTTGGAACTTTCAACGCCATGTTCTCATCCATACGGGACAGAAACCTTACAAGTGCCAAAAATGCCCCAAAGCGTTTGCTCTCGCTGCGCACTTGAAGATCCACAACAGGATCCACACAGGAGAGAAGCCGTACACCTGTAATATTTGCTGTCGTGGGTTTGCGCAACTGACGAACCTCCAAAGGCATATTCTCACGCACACTGGAGAAAAACCGCACAAATGTACCTACTGTCCCAAAGCGTTCGTCAGCTCGAGTGACTTGAGAAGACACGTTCGTATTCACACGGGAGAGCGACCGTACAAATGCAAACAGTGCTCTAAAGCCTTCACCACTTCGGGTAACCTGCAATCACACATTTTGACGCATACCGGAGAAAAGCCTTACAAATGCAACATCTGCAATTGGAAGTTCATCAGTTCGAGTAATCTACGTACTCACATTCGTATACATCATTCCTATTACGCTGACAAAGCAGGAAACCAGACCCAACAAGCGCAGAATGGAAGCAACCATACAACCAAGGATCAAGAAAAGATAAGAGACAATATGCCATTTAAAAATCTTCTAGACACTCAATCTGAGCAAGTGTATTATTAAGAATAACTCAACGAATGATATATATTTATATAAATGTATATAGAGCTTAAAATTTCAGACATAAATATATCTATATAATTATAATTCTATATATTTATATTTATATTTATACATAGTCAAATACGGAGCCACGGTTATTGTTTAACAACTCAAGGCTTAAAATTATTTTAAAAGAATCGTTAAATACGAAGATCATTAACAAGCATGGACAAAATTTGTTGATACGAAAAAACTATATACTTCCAAGATGAAAATTCTTAAAATAAAAGTGTATAAATTATATTGGGATGTGATAAAAAGCTTTCCCATTCTAGGGTTGGCTGGTAAATAGTGCGCCGGATGGAATTAGTAACGGTGGTTTTGTAGCGAACTAGTCATTTGGTCGCCTAGATATGGCAGCTGCTACAAAGAGTTTATTTAAGCTCAATATACGAAGCTGTTAATTACTCAATTAATATGAATAAACAAAACTCAAATTCAATGCAAGAAGTTGTGCTGTGTATTGTATTAAGTAAAGAAACTGTTTGTACTAAAGCCTTCGCTGTACATGCCGGATAATTTTTATTTGAACAACTAGTTTGCCTAATATATGGAAATAATGTCAAGCATTCTCTTTTTTCCCTCCTTCTTCTTTCCATTTTAGAATTATTTGCTGGTGATAACTTCTGCCACCCCTCTTTTGCGTCTCTTAGGGTTTCTCTCTCTAAGTCCTGGAAGAAATGGGATGTTTTTTGAAGAAAGAAAAAAAAGATATATAGCTTTTTAAAAAGAAAAGAAGGCTTAAGTAGCTTTCAGCGCGCATAGTTCCCTTGACGTTCCATTTGAGTAGTGCAGAACTTAGTGTAGCATTCAGTGATTTCATTGGCTCATAGATTATGGGCACATCACCAGATAGTGCCGAGTCCCGCCCGTCCATCATCTAATGGTTATCTGTTTAAGCACCTGACAGAGAAAACGTATGGTTTCAAATAACGAAACAAAGGCTCTCTCATTAATACTGACTAGAAAAGTCCTTGCAGCTTGTGTTGGGGATGACCTATCGGTGCGAGCGTGAGACGTCATGCTGACCTCTTTGTTCAAGGCCGATAATACAAGCGTCTCCATGATAAGTCAAATACTTTTTCCTTGGAGTAATTTCGAAAACAATAACTTAGAACGCAGTTGTTAAGACCCTCTAAGTAAATAAGTTATAATGAGCCACAATTAGTATGCTCCAACGAATTTGTATGATCGCGATCCTCTCATTACACGAGTGTTTAATAAGCTCCCAGTAAAGCTTATCCAGTCTTCCGTCGTAGACTGACTAATTTTCTATGTTTTAACAAAGATTTAAAAATCATAAAGATTATAAGCTCTAAGCCTAAAAAAAATGATCGAACACTTGGGAAGTTCTTGAAGATTTTATATGACGTTTCTGTTCTCGCTTAGTTACATGTATATCAGGAAAGCAAGTTCTGCGTTAATATTAACCCAACACCTTGAATGAATACTCGAATGCCTTGTATGCATGGTTAAGAAGAAATCAGGCAATGCCGATTAAAACATTTCACTAATTGTAATAAAACCTTGTGAAACCCTCCAGTAAGGCCGACAATATGAACTTTACACCGAAAACTATAGGCTATATCATTCAGAGTTGTAAAGTTTGTTTTTTTCCCCATACTTTGGCGTAAGTTCTGCTTCCTAAGAGAATTTCATTTACTAAGCCGATAGAATTAGAAAAGTTGTACTCCATATAATAGGGGATTAAAGGCTTCCTTTTCGCTTCTTGTTATAATTATGTATATCTAAGCATTTTCACTTCTAAGATCCCCTTGGTCATCATTTAGTTCTCTTAGAAAACTTTTACAATATAAACAGTGAAAAACAAGAGCCTCTTAAAAGACAAAAGAACAAAGTCTTGTACCCCCAGGAGACTCGTGAACAGATGTGAATGCTACCATTTAAAAAGGTCGTTTACAACAAAGCTACAAAGAGCGAAAATTACTTAGGATGCAACTTGCTCCTTGATATAAATTATTAACACCTTTAGATTAAACTAGAAGACTTTTTTTTACTTTTTTATTTTTCCATTAAAACATTGAAACAAAACGGCACCATTTTATTCTGGAAAAGTCTTGCATTGAAATATCTTGGATTCTGTGGTGAACAAAAACTGGAAAATATAACGTTATCGCTTATCGTCGTCAATCATTTCGCAATCGTTATTTGGTTTTACTTATAATAAGAGGTGTATACTTTTAATTAATGAATACAGTAGGACTACAATTGCCTATAAAAGCAGGTGTGGTATTGTTTGAATGTCAGACAGCTTGCTTTAGACAAAAGAACTCAACGCCACTTAAACACTGTTCCACTGCTAATGGGCTTACGAACAGTAAATACATGGAGGCACTAAAAATACCGAACTTCTATCAGGAGAGAAATTGCTTAGACGTTTTAATTTGGAATTCATATCAATTTGTTCTCCATTTGCAGACTGCGATGCCAAACTTGGGAGAACCTGAAAGCTCCCTTCAGTTTAATATGTAAATAATGAACGCATAAATCAAAGCAGGTTTGTTCTGCTTCGTATCGCCTTATCAAACCAAGCTCTACGTTGTGATTCCATCGAAGTTGTCGCCTTCAATTATATTTCCAAATAGTGAGTCGCTACGAGTTTCTCACTCAGTCTAGCAGTGGAGTGGTTGTGTCGTGCCGGAGGTCGTGAGTTAGATTCAGAAATTTTAATTAAGCCCTGCGGCTCCTAGACGTAATCGTTGTGTGGTGCTGGAGGTCATGATTTAGACTCGGAAGCTTAAATTAAGCCCTGCGGTTCCTAGATGGTAGGTGATGGAGGGGCTCAATGAATCCAAGTGCGCAACGCGCTAAAGCTATGATAGAACTTTAACTCATCTAAAGGCTATCCATATAAGTCAGACCCACAGGTATTGATTGAAACAGCAATCTTACGCCTCTTAATTAATCGACCCGATTGATTCCTGCATTTAGTTTGAACAGCGGTGTCTACAGAAAGTGAAACCAGATTCTTAACTGTAGCTTCTATAAATCAGCTGATTGGCGGGCTACTGTAGCCATGACAATCAAGTGCGTCTGAAGAAAAGTACTTCATCTACCCTTGTTGAAGAATTCATTTTTGTTTTATAGCGTCGAATCATTAGAGCATAGCATTTAAGGAGTTCCATGTGCGCACTTGGATATTGTACATGATATACTAATGAAGACTAATCTATAAAACGAAAATACTGAGTATTCTACTGCTTAAAGTTTTTGTTTTCTTTGTTTACTGCGTGAGGAGTGGTAAGTGTTGCAAGCATAGGCTTTTGTAGCGTGTTTCAAAACACTGTAAGCATAATGGTTTGTGTTCAAACTTCAGATTAACCACGTGCATTCTACTCCTAGTGTAGACTGCAAAACAGTCCTTACATCATCAAGAAATTCCACCGAGAAGGGTAAAGGTTCGATCATATTGAGTGCCTTCTGGCCGCGGGGGAAAGGAGCGAGATGAGAAAGACGATGGAGATTGAGGCGAGAAGGAGAGTTGTAGTGTACGGACGACAAAATGAGGGATACATAAAGAAAATGAGAAGACATTGAACCGCTTTCGCTTTCCTAGAAAAGTTCTGTTTAGAAAAGCCTCTATCGATT
This sequence comes from Stichodactyla mertensii, assembly GCA_011800005.2. Taxonomy (NCBI): domain Eukaryota; kingdom Metazoa; phylum Cnidaria; class Anthozoa; order Actiniaria; family Stichodactylidae; genus Stichodactyla; species Stichodactyla mertensii. Next base: position 7,157 of record JAAAQI020029899.1, on the reverse strand, counting down.
TTGGATTCTCGAGTTTAGTTTGGTTTACTCTGGACTACTGCGCTATTCCTGAGCAGCCGTAGGGTGGTTAGTCAATATAAGTTAAAGGGGTCGCGTTTTGCGTTTTAAAAACAAGAATACTTACCATATGAGGTACCTTAAGCTACTTTATAACATAACCACTTAAAAAACAAAACGATCCGGGTTCTGTAGAGAATAGCAGAAATATTTAGCAAGGATAGGGAGATGTAGGGATGCACCTTTCCGGAGTTACCCATAATTCTCCTTGATTTAGCGCGTGCAAGCGAGGTCAGGGTCTGGTTAGGGCCGGGCAAAGTATATGAAGGAGACTTCGGAAATTGAACAGAAAACAAACAGCGTTTTATCAGATGTGGATTAAAATACTAACGAAGGATGTAAATGGGTTTACGAAATGGGATATCTAAATAACAGAGCTTTTCCTGTTCTTGCTTAGACACAGTAAATGAAATTCCTCAAAACTACGATCAGTTTTCAATGTTTTTTACCCTGACCTCGCTTGCGCGCGCAAATCCTAAAGAATTGTGGGGAACCTACGGGAAGGTGCATTGGTTTTTGGGGAGTAAGCACTGAAATATTCTTTACATGGGCGAAAAAAGCGGAGTTATAATCTAATTATAGTCTAATTTGTGAGACACTTCTGCTAACCATTTTTAGAACTTTAAACATAGCCTCAAAATATTTATGCGATTTAAACGAAATCAAACAGATCGAATGCATGGCTTGGATTTATTTCAAATTGTTTTGCATTAGTAAGCCGAATGATAGTGTTCGGTATGGTCGGAAAATAACTACTTTGAGCCACCTTAATATACGGTATATTGCAAAAGAGGAGCTTTTTATAAGTAGTTCATTTCCTGAATACTAGCATCATCAAACAAATCAAGTTATTTTCGGACTAATTTCAGTTTTTGCCAAAGAGGAACGTTAGAAGTAGTTTGTTTTATGATGCACTTTTACCAACCTATATATGGTTATTTTTGGAACAGGATTACTCAGTAAACGGCACTGTGATTGACTAGAACAAGCTCTTTTAATAAGATTATAAAGCACTGCCTTGCTTTTTAACTGAACATTGCTAAATATAATTTCTATTTCTATTTTGATCATCAGCTTCTTGAAAGTGTCTGTCTGTCTGTGTAAACTTATTCTTGTTTAAACTGAATTCGTCGTACTGTTACCCTGTGGTTTCATTGTTATTCAAGAGGAGTGGTGATTGGTCAATATGGATAACATCACCTGTTATGTTTATCATGCGAACGGATAGACGTCAGTATTTGCATTCATTCAAAGAATAAAAATACACTTTCATTCGCCTGGAACATATCGAACAAAAAAACGCAGACAGGAGTGTTCGCTATCACATCGGCGTCCCACACACAAACACAAAAATTCTTTGGAAAATCTCTCTTAAATTTGTCGCTCTAAAGCGAATATTGTTACACAAACAGTAGGTCTCGCTCTCTTCCTAATTCAAAAGAATTAGCTGATATTCCCAACTACTTACTCAGGCTTTAGTTCGGCGACTGCCAGCTTGCTAGCAAAATGCTCTAAGTTCTAGAAGGATTGTCGTCGTACAGCTTGACCGATCTTGATGCGAAGTACTTGAACAATTTCTAGTAGCTGACCTGTTTATTATTTTATGACGAAGGTGAGTATGTGTGTCGATTTGAAATGCATTAATTATTGAAAATCTGTAATAGTTAGGTTTGCTAGCTATTGGGTATCTGTGTAGAAAGAGCTATGGAATTGAATTCTAATTACTGCATAGTACATGACTAATATAATAGATAAAATATAAAATCATTTGTGCTCTTTTTTTATTGAAATGATTCAAGGAGGCGCACTCGTTTTGAGTCATATTATGACCTTTAAGGTACATCGTAGTATAGCCCAAGAGGCCTAATTTTAGCATTGATGAAATCAGATCAGATGACAATATGCAAGGAGGAATCACCATTCGTTGCTATAATTCCTTCTACGTCATTTTCGTTGTAAAAATTAGTTTGGTAGTCGATCTATATAATATGCGAAAAATGTGCTGCCAAGATATGGTTCGTAAGGTTTGACGTCTTTTATAGTAATAATAACATTATCCTATGTTTTGTTTTTAAAGGAGTCTAGAATACTAACCTCTTGTTTGGTGCAGTAGAGCAGTTACCCGAAAGAAACACAGTTTAACACGTCAAAGTACACATAAATAACATGATTCGACAAGCAAGTATCGAAGACAATTATGACTATCTATTCAAAGTCGTGCTTATCGGAGATTCGGGTGTAGGAAAATCCAATCTACTCTCACGTTACACAAAGAATGAGTTTCATCTCGGTTCTAAAGCGACTATAGGCGTGGAACTTGCTCACAAGAATGTGGATATCGATGGAAAGAGTATACGAGCACAGATCTGGGACACTGCAGGTTAGAATAACATTAAATTTACCATGACATTTATGTTTTATATGATCATAAAATCGACCTTTTTACCAACTGCATATTTTAAAGCATATTACATAGACAGTTTCCATAAAAAACAAACTATAATTCCAATAATTTCGACCATTTCCTTTGAATCAAGTATCAAGATATCTTTGTGTAAATAATTACATGGAATGGAATAGCGTAAAATCAATATAAAATATGTACAAAACTGGCAAATTTTGTAGCCTAATGACACGAATCGATGATCGTTGTACGATAATTTATTCATATTTTCTTAGCAACTAGCATGATTCATTCATAAACATTTCAGCTAGACTATCAATCATGAAATATTTTAAGAAGCAAAATCGGCGCAATCTGGAAAGGCGAATATGACGGCCAGTTCCTACAAAATAACCAATTAGCTATGCAAAGTTAGTGTTCAAAAACCTTTAAGGCAAATCAAAAATCAGTGAAGGCGTTGTTGGTTGTTGTGATTTTACAAAAAGCAAAATAATCAAAACGGAGGACGGAAATTCATACGACGATATTTACATCCCGGTTGGCTGGTTTTGAAATTTTTGCTTTGCTCAATAATTAATACTTTTATAATTGCCGTTGTACGTGCAGGCAGAAACCTAAAGCAAGTTTTGTTCTTATTGTTCATAATAAATGTACATTTGAAAATAGCAAGGAAGAAAATGATTTCAAAATATTTAGTGTGCTTTTTTTTTCCAGCTGAAATATTCACGATCACACATGAAAAGCGTGGCGAGATTTTAGCGACATGTATTTAAGATAAGATTAGTTCTGGATCAAAATATCACAAATTGTGAATCGAATTTTGGCCTATATCTCAAATATTTTAAATTTTATTAAGTAATGATTTAAAAGTATTCATAAATAGTTAAATTATACGAGTATAGCTTACAATCCTTCAGTCAAAGTTGTGGAGTTTTCGCCTGAGGCTAGACGTCATCTACTTGAATATCCTAGAAATCTTGAGTTCTGTCTGGAGTATAATACTTCTGTCCTCTTAAAATTCTGCCCACTGGCCATATAACCACGAAGTATAGCTTGAATTCTTGGCCATCTGTTGTTTCTCTAAAGGATTCAAGCTCCGCCATGTTCCCCACCGCTTGCCAAAGGATGCTCGAACCACAAAATATTTTCTACTGACGGTTGCTATTTATAGCAACCAAATATGCACGTGCCCCAGACCTGCGAAAATGGTGTGAAAATGTCCTGAGTAGTGATTGGTCGGTTTAAAACAGTTTCGCGATTCCTTTCTCAAATATTTATTTCGAATTCCACAGCTATATAGCCGATTTTAAAAATTGTGACACTGGTAAAAAAAGAAAAAAATGATGCAAGTTCAATCTTAAACTGACGAATCTCCTTTTTGCGAAGTCCAACCCCCCCTCCCTCCCGACCTACTTGAGTCACTACTTTTGATACACTCCAAAGGCTGACAAACATTTCCTTCATTTCTTTTTTCTTTTTTTCTTTCATTTATTTTCTTTCAATTATTTTTTCGAAGGACAAGAAAGATATCGAGCCATCACAAGTGCTTACTACCGCGGGGCCCTGGGAGCTATACTAGTCTACGACATTGCTAAAGGCACATCATTTCTTAACCTGGATAAATGGATCCAAGAGTTACGTCAGCACTCAAGTGAAGACTTATCTGTTATTCTTGTGGGGAATAAATCGGATCTTAAACATCTCAGAATGATCGAGACTCGCAGAGGCAAGCAGTTTGCTGCGGATCATGGGATGCTCTTCATGGAAACGTCTGCTTTGGACTCGACTAACGTCACTGAAGCTTTTGAGTACATCTTTCGACATATTTACGACAAAGTGAAAGCCAAGGAACAAGAGAAAACAGGACAAATACTTAGACAAAGCAATGGTTCTTTAGATATTATTAGACCTGTGGAGCTTAAGAAACCTTCCCCGAACGGTGTCGAGCAGGGCGCCAGACCATCGAAAGCACCTTGCTGTACCACGGTGTAGTTATTATTACTTTGTTAATAATAAAAAAATACAAGGCAGTTCAACTAACCAAAAGAGCTACATGCTACTTCCGTAGTTTAGTCAGTAATTAACCCATGATATATTCTTGATGCCCCCAAGATGTTTTTCATATTGTACTGCATGAATTTTAGCCATGTGGTCTCATGCGGTCTTGGAAAGTGAACAAACATTGGAAGAGCGACTATTTAGGAAAAATCGGTTCATTCCACCTATCTAATTTTTATGTCTGAATTTTTTTCAAGCATACTTGTGGAAAAGTTTGAACTTGGTTTCAAATTATTGTATGATTGTTCATGACTGTTTTAAACAGCTCAGAGTAGAGTATAGCGACGAGACTAGAGGATTACCAGAAAAAACGTTTACGGATATATGTCACTGAGAAGCTGTAAAAGCAGGAGAATCGCGGATTGGAACCTCCCAGCATTACATTTTTGCCCCCTTAGCCACCAACCGAATAATTGGAATCAAAACAAAAAGACAAGAAAAATGGTGGTAATTATGATTAGTTTATCGCGTGAAAGCAACTTTAAAACTTGAAACATATCAGCTATCACGTGACAATATCAGCAGATGAAACAACTGCTTGATGATTTACTCTCACATAACTCTTTTAGAGTCAGTATGTAATACAGCCTGTGTTATAAATATCATATTATACTGAATTACCCTAAAATCTGTAGTAAACTGGTAAACCGTTGTATTATCTAAAAAGTATCATCTCAAACTTGTTTCCAAGGTTAATCAAAACAATGTAGCGCCAGGCCTTCTCAGATCGCAAAGATGTTGCATTATGGTCTAGCTTCGGTACAAACATCTGTTGTTCATCATGCTTAATATGGTGTTGCTTGAGCCAAAGCTAGACCACAATGCATTATGTTTGTCTATCTGATAAAAGAAACGTTTTGGTTTGTTACTTTGTTGTACTGAATTCGTTACATGAGTAGATGAATCATTTTGCCTGGTTGGTTCAGTTATGTCTAAGTGCATTTGTGGAATGAGGACAAGACAAGGTAGATTTTATTTCGACCTCAGGCCAAAATGTTACTGTATTCGGTTTGTTAACCCATAATATTTGCTGTGCCCGTCAATTAGCTGTCACTATATTTCCTCATATCGAATCGTTTGTCGAATAACCTACTTTTGTAGGCGGGAGGAACTTAAGTTTGATGTCCCGACGGAACGTCGCCACTGCATGTTCACGGGTAGAACGTGCACAGATAGTCTGATTTTGAACTGTTTCTTCAACGAGCCGGGAACGCTCAGCGGTTATAACTCTGGTGTGCAGTTTTAGAGGGCTAAAAGGATCGATTTGTTATTACTGGGCTACCTGTTGTAGACCAGTCTAAAAATGCGTCGCGTGCCTCCGTTTTTTTGTTTTGGTTTGGTTTGGTTTGGTTTGTTTGTTTGTTTGTTTGTTTGTTTTTGTTTTTGTTTTTCTTTTTTGCTGTGCAGCAAAATCCAAAAGTTGCGCAATCGGTACTCAGGACTCTGCAGTCCATGTAAGTTACAGGGTTCCTGGATGCAGGACAATCAACAGATGCAGATGTCAATCGATATGTCAATTACAGTTGATGCAAACGTAATGGTATGCATGGTCACGTGACATACAGGCAAATTGCGCATGCTCTCATTCGATCGCCGCTGTTCAACAGCAATCGAAGACTCACAAAATATTGTTTTAAACGTATAGTGAAAATATATTCATGTGCTCAATTACAACATTTGCAGAAAGCGATATTTGTTTATCTTATGATCGACTTTTACCATTCACAAGTAAAAATGGGCTTCAAAACTTTTGTATTGCAGCTAACTTTATTCCTATGTGATTCACTTATTTGAAGTTTACATAGATAGAAAAGAATTATCAGGAAAGATGTAGAATGGTCTGCGGATCTCTAGAATAAGACATAAAACAACATCGATGAATTTATTTGATGCATACATATAAAAAGATCCGATGAAGTTCTGACAACACAATAAACACTTCGAAAATGTTTTAGAAATAAGATCAATGATTACGAAATTTACTTGAAAAATTGATCAAATAACTTAGAAGGAATTAACCAAAGATCGGGTTTTCACTATAAATATTCTGACTTTTCGTGTAGCAAAAATTTCTGTAACGTTTTGAACACTGGTTTACAAATTTTTAATGTTGTTACTAAAAATACGCGTCACTTATGACGTCATATTTTCAAGAAACGTAAAAATACCTTTACAATGGTAAAATTTAAAGATTTGTATTCTAATTAACATGTTATAATATCTTGCTTCATTATTATATTCAGCTTTTGATTTATTTTCTTCGAGTTATAAAGATATTAGAGTATTGTAACAATTTTAGTTCAGTCCGAAGCAAGAATTTGTTAAATTATCCCAACACACAGATTCCCTTCCTGCGCACAAATGAAAAACGGTACTAGCAAAGGACACGTATTTTTCTATTTTTACAGCCTTAATAACCAGTTTAAAAAGTTCATGAAAAACGTCTGAAATATTAATATGGTTTCCTACCGAGATAATAACGCGGCTAAAACTGAAATAATTTGGACATTTATGCCCTAAAACACGTTTAATGTCTATCCCTGAACAACATACGTTTCATGCACCGTCTTCGCATAGTCTAAATGGGTTCAAGCCAGAAATCTAAATTTAGACCGCTGGCTTGAACCCGCTCTAGATT
>JAAAQI020029788.1:0-10486 GCA_011800005.2 Stichodactyla mertensii | reverse complement strand
GTCATTTTGCATAAACTTTTCCAACACGTGAAAACCGTAAAGCATCTTCAATTTCGACAGAATCCTATCAATTAACACTACAACACTACTACTACTCACACTGCATCAAGTTCATCTCGTGCGGACGTGAGAGCCTTCTCCAATCTCCGTCGTTCATTTTCGCTGTCATTGAGCTGCTTCTTGGAGGAGGCTGCAGACTCTCGCGCAGCTTCTGCACGTGATTTCAGTTCCTGGATGAAAAAATGTCAACAGATGATAAGACAAAAACAGGAAAAGAAGTTTGTTTTTAATGAGAAAATACTCCACTTACTTGTACTTGAAGATTTCGCTTGTGGATACAAGACTGCACCGATGCCAGAGCATTGTCCGACATTGCAGGAGATCGTGCACGAGTTGGCGAGACTGAACGCAGACGAGAAGCACGTGAAGGCGATACTGATCGTCTCACTCCAGAATCTTCTTCCTCAACCATGCTCTCTGTTAGGTCCTCAACGTCAGGGCCAGGAGAACCAAGCAAGCGTGCCGTGTTGTCAGCATCTTGTCGGACTGCTGCGACCACTTCACGAAGGGTGTTACCGAGCATGTCTGCTTCTTCACGGACAGCTGCCATCCCTGCTTCACTCTGGGTCTCCCATTCCTCTGTCTGCTTGGCAAAGCCACTTTCCTGGAGTAAAGAAAATGAAAGATTATTATCAACATCATATCATAAATTTAATCAAATTGATATCACCATATTCAAACTAGCCCTTAGCACTTTCGCGATAAATTTGTCGATTTAAAAGACCAGTTTACCATCAACATTTCTGCTAAATCATCATCATCATCCTTATCATCATCATCATCGACAACGTCAAGACAACAGAAAGTGAAAAATCTCTGAAATCCTTTATCAATTTTCTTTATTTCATCAATTGATTCTATAAATTATTTACATTCATTTTCGAAACGTAGCATTACTTAATTACTTAATCTTAATTCTGTCAAAAATTATTGACCTATCGATAATTATTTCTCAATCGTTTATTACAAATGACGTTGTTATTGATGCATTTCTCTTTATCATTATTATAATCATTTTTCAAAGGAAGCAAGATTTTTCAACAAATCTTTGTAAATCAAGTTGGAATTTTAATTAATCACATTTAGAGATTTTCTATGATACTTATTAACTTAAAAATATAAGAAAAATCATATTCTAATAAAGCTTCTATTAACTGGCTTTTTTAAGGAACAATTTCTTGTTGGATCAAAATCTTACCGTGCTTCTAAGTTTTTTGCGAGTCTCTTCCACCTCTCGATACTTCTCATCCAGCTGAGCTTCAAGTTTGTCTTTCATGGCAGTGATGGTTTCAAGCCTAAATTCAAAGATAATATAACATAACTTGAATGTTTCTGAACAACCAAACCATAACGTTCATCCACCTTAACTAAAAGATAAAGCCTGCAAGCTGTCAGGCTCTTAATATAATAAATTATGTCTTACTTTGATGTCAAGTTGGCCTTCTCATTCTCATATTTGTTTTGCAGTTCCATGTGTTCATTAACTTTGTCACGTAACTGCTCCTCAGCCTAAAGAAAAAACATTAAAAAATATATCAAAACTGATGCACCACATTGTGTTGAATGGTTGTTATAAGGAACAGCTTAAAAGTTGGAGGAGAATTTCTACCTTTTGTCTTCTGGATCGTTCTTCTTCAAGAGCTGCTTGAGTGGTTGCATCCATGCCTCGCAGGTTTTTATCGAGATCCATACATGCTCCTTGTACAACACGGACAGACTTGTTGACATCAGCACGGACCATAGCAAGATCCCTAATGACAAGATATAATAAGTTTAGGGTGTCCATTTTTAGCATTCTTCACCAGCAAAATTATCACATAATATATAATAAGGCCTCAATTAAACATGAAATAACTAAACTAACCTCTGCGTTGCTGACTTCATGTCATTGAACTGACGTCTAAATCCATTCAAAGTCTTCCACAGTTCCATAAGACGAGCATGTTCGTTGGTAAAGTAAGCTTGTTCTTCTTCATCTCTGTTATCTAGCTCCTCTCGTGCCTTGTTCCAGTCTGACGTCAGTTTCTGAATCTCAAGTGACAGCTGTTGATTGGCTGCAGTTGCCTGGTCAAGTTGTTCTCGGATCATGTTGTTAACATGTTGAAGGCTAGCACTCCTGTTGTGAAGAAGCAAGACAGAAAATTAAGGTAATACAAAATGATGAAAATCCCATTATGATAAGTGGGACATTTGCAGAAAATATTACAGCTTGACAATAACTTGTGCCCTAGTTTAGATGAAATAGGATAGTTTTGTGCAGTATTTACCTCTGCTGTTCTTCTTCAAGTCTAATGAGTGCATTTTCAAGATCACTGCTGGCTTCTTCTTCAGACTCTTTGAGTCGAAGCTCTTTCTCTTTCAAGGACTCTGTAGCATTCTTCAACTGTGAATTAGATAATTTAACATACTTTATGAGTACCAGCAAGCCATGTTGCTATCTTCATTCAACCTTTTAATATTTATTCAGTTCTTGCTTATTATAGTTAATTCTTTTTTAATTCTCTTAAAAAATTCATTATAGTTAAGGCTCAAAGGTATGTTCTTTTTAACTCTTAATATTTTGAATGTCAAAACATTATATTATGAATCTAAGTGCTGAATGGAAATAACTATACCTCTTTTCTGGCAAGTTCTTCTGCATTGCTTTTCTCAGTCATACTGTTCTCCAGCTCACCACATTTTCTCTTGTACTGTAATACCTGGCAATACAAATGCCAAGAAAAAATGTTAAGAACACTGTCACAATGACACAGAAAACATCTCCATGAATAATGATATAAAAAATACAAGAGAGAGACACAAAAAAGATGCAAGTTTAGGTCCTAGGATTTTTTCTTTGTTTTGGTCAATCATTTGTTCAGATTTAAGAAATGATAGCATTCTACAGGCCTTGATTGTCCATATTCTTGACCCACTTCCAATGGGTGCAAAAATTATGACCCCTTCTCTTCGCTACTATATGGCCACTTAAAGATTTTATAAATGAAGTTATGGTGCCCCTAAAGTACCTTTTGTTGTAGTTTTTGAATCAACTGTGCCTGTCGTTGTTGCCCATCTTGATAAGCTTGCAACTTTCGTTTATAGTTTGAGTGTTCTTCCTCTAGTTTACTCTTCAAGTATGCAATTTGCTGGACAAGGTTACTATTGTCTGGTGAACTAGCCATGACATTATCTGCAGTGGATGGAGATATTGGAGTGTACTTGGCTGACGTGTCAGGACTTCCACCTCCTTTCATGTATTGTTCAAGCTTAGAAAGTAAGAAAAGTTTGATTAATTTAATTAAAACCGTATAAATTAATACATTTATTTTGCTGCCATTTTGAATTAAATTACTATAACTACCAGATGTCACCAATGACAACTGAAAAAAAAATTTTGTAACTCTCACACAGAAGGCTCTTTAGTAAGATCTTTTTTCTTTTTTTACAATGTACTGTCTCTGATATAGAGGATAGAGTGATTTTAATTAACCTGTGAAAAAATAGTACACATAATAGTTACCATAGTAGCAGACTCTAAACCCATTGTTTTCTTTTGTTCTTTATCAACTACTACAAACTAGTCATCTTTCTTTCACAGGTTAAATAAAATCACTGGACTATAACATGGGTACATGGAGATTGTGGAGTTTTAGCAATGAAGAAAAATAGGTATTTCATTGATAATTATTTAATAAATTACTCTATTTGCAATTTTGAAATTTTAGATCCCCTCAATCCACATTTCACTCTGCAGTTCCTGATTTGTTAGTTTATTAAACTTTGCATTCCTTGAAACTTTATGAATTTGAAGCCAAAGTATTATAATACACATGATGATTTTAATACACCTAAAAAAGAAAAAGTTTTCCTTATTTTTGGAAATGAAATTGTTATATATATGTCTCCAAAATTTGCTTACCATGTAAGCATAAATTTGGGATTGTTATTACATGATAAAATTGTGAAATATTAAAACAATTTGTTTTTTATCATGTTGGTCATGAAGACAGTTCTTCAAATGCAAATCTTTTAAACAAAGTTGTTAGAGGCTAAAATGAATAATTTGGCTATCACATTAAGAGAATGGCGTCTGTCACCCAAGGAAAAAAGAAAAATGGTGTTTTGCACTAGCTTGCTATAGAATGTGGGATATTTCAAATTGAGTTATTGAATATTTAACTTGTTTTGTCCTTGGTATGATACAGCTAGGAGACAGACATTAATACTTAAATTAATGTTTTAAAAAAGAAATTATAAATTCACTGGCTACTTTCTGTTAAGTTGAAAAAGTAGTTTTTATCTTTTATTAATAAATAAAAAGTGACATTAATTTAAATTTTCAAAAAGAAAAGATACTAGTTGAAACACACATTAATTTGGGAACCTGTCAATTTTTTTGCATTTCTATCTCAATGTTTACTTCTTAAAATGAGATAATTTGAAGCAAAATTGACACTTGCATGAAGAAAACATTAAGTTGTAACACTTAATTAGCAAAGTTAATAGATATTATTAAAAACTTAATAACTAGAAGGTTCAACATTGATAAATGTTAAACCTCGTTTTTTTAGTCTTAATCAAGACTTATCATTTCAAATGTCCTTCCCGATTTGTAAAGAATGAATAAAATATTTTACTAGCATCCCATTTATTCAAAATAATTTTCATATTCAGCTCACTAGCTACTCACTCACAAATTAGCTAGCTTAATAGTTCATGTTTGATATTTCATACTTCTTGGAAACAGTAAACCAATTTGTTCCAAAGATGTAGTGATAGAGGAATTTCCTATGTTTAACCTTACTAAAAGCTATTCCCAAGTCGAGGAATATTGCGTACGTTGTGTGTGCTTTTCTAGATCTATCTTCAGTCCATTCAAATATAACTTTGTGCTAACTCTCCAACAAGGTCATCTTGTTTGGTCTTTGTAGATAAATAAGCCCTGCAGCTCTGGCTTCAGCTCAGCTGTTTACCAACTTGTCATTTTTCTCACGAAAGGTTATGTACACCAGGATAAAATATTCAAAATCTAAGCGTCTCTAGCTTTCGCTGCAAGGACGGTGCTTCTCGTGAAAGATAGCAACGTGAGGGGATTATAACACCAAAACCTGTTAGATGTCTGTCACACACAGACTTGAATATCAAAATAAAAGCCTATCAAACAAAAATATTGCAGCATTTACAAAACGAAAAATGATTTCTTGACCCATTCTACTCCCAAGTTCAGATTCCAGTCTTAGATAGTAAAGTTGATTGCGAAATATTGCGATTGGCCGTGACCCAGACAACCATCTCACTACAAGAAGTGAAACTATAGAGACCAAAAGATGATATACTAACAGAAGCACCATTTCGTACAAATTATGACTAAAACATTAAAGAAAAATACTTACTCTTTCACTAACAGCCATGTACTTTGACCCAACTTCATCTCTCTCCGCTCTAGTTGCTGCTAACAGATCTTCTAATCGGCTTACTTCAGACTGTAGCATGCGACTATCATCAGCAAGGCCACCACCGTACGATGGAGATGTGCCCGCCATTTTGGGATCAGGCGATATGGATTTGTTCACAATATCACGTATTTTAGTAGGAACTGTAGGGCTCCTAGTGCCTGGATCACCGTTCAGATGTTGTTCTTCCAATTTCTGAAAGAAATAACCCGATCAATATGAATAATCAAGAGCTATTTAAGAGTTTTAAGAGTTGTCCACTGCGCTTTCACTGCACATGTACGTTGTTGTCACATAGAAGCGTAAAAGCAGAAAATTAACGAACCTTTATGACTGAACTCAGACCGGGTTCTGAAGAGGTATCGTAGGGTGATCCTCTAAGATAACTCATTTTTACATAATCTAAATACAATCTTTCTTCCCTGAAGCCGTTGACCGGTTCGTTATTTTTTCAGTATTCGATCCTTGCACACAGGTCTCCCGCGATTCTTTGTTCGATTTCAGCTGTTACAACCCGCCGATTGAGCTCCCTTAATTATTCTGACTTTTCCACTCAACTTCTTTCAAAAATTTGTGACTCTTACTTTGAGCGATTTGGGAGCACTTCGCTACGTTTTGCACTTAACAAACCTTCCTTTGACCTAAATTCACTAAAATAGCTCAACACACTGGAAATGGTCTTTCTGAGAGACGCGACGCCACGAGACTCGATGGACGTTGCTATGGGGACAGGACGCTGTTCGTCTTCAATAAGTGCAAATTGAAGTCGACAAAATAAACAGGCAAACAAGTCTTTTGTTACAAACAAATTTCTATTGTAGTGCGATTTACTTCTGTTACTCATTTGATGAATTCTACTCAACCTATAGAGCTTGAATTTTGTCGTTTTTTTTGTGAAGTCCTACAAAACAAAAAAGCTTTCTTTGATGAAGAAAAACTGCAGGTTTTTCTAATGTGTATTTTTGAATATATTATTGGATAAGCCGTCTTTACGTGGCTAACTTGAATTATAATATGACAGTTAGGCTTGTAAATATAAGAAAATAGTAAAGAAGAAATTCCAGGGTTGTCAAAACGAGAGAGAAACTCGACACAGCCAGAATATAGTTTCAAAAAGTTCCGATACTGTGTCGAAATGTGTAAAATGAGGCTGAAATTACAACCATTCTATAAAAGTTCTCGCCCAAACACACCAATAAAAAAATGAAGCAGGTTTGAAAGTATAATTTTAAGAAAAAAAGAGGATTTTGCTAAATACTTTTTGCTCACAAGACAATTACAAAACTTTCTAGCCTGCTATAAATAAGAGTTTTTATTGAAGGCAACAGCTTAGACAGGTGATCTCTACATGTCAAAACACAAAAACTAAAGAAATTCATTAATCTGTTAACTCTTAATTTATATCGAAGTGTGTTTTTCAATGCGCTTTTTTGTTCTAAACGAAGGTGACAGCTGCTTGAGATTTAAATTCGGACGTCAAATTCGTAGAAAGTGCAACAAAAAGTAATTCAAATCATCTTAAGGAAATATTCAAAATAATTTGTTTGTTGCAAAACCGATTCTTTTGTAAAGTAGCTTCTGCGTATGGAAGCCATATTGCTTGCAAGGAAGCCAGATAACTGCAGGGAAGCCTGCTAATTGCAGTAATGAATGCATTCCAGCTGGAAGCCAATAAGAGATCGTATGCTACAGATTTCGAAAGTCGAGTAATTTATGGGGAAAAGGAAAAACTTCGAAACTAATCAGTGTTTTTTTCTTCTTCAAAGATAATATGGAATCTAGATATTCTAATTTTATAGAAGCCCGAGTTAGGTTTTATTCATTACTGTCTAATTAGCATCTAGAACCAAAGCACTAAAATACACTAATTTTATATAACCAAAAAATCTCGTTTTGGGACGGGACAGCCTTGAACCGAAAGGATTAATCTGTAATCCTTTGGCATACGTTGTAGATAAAACCGGTAAAGTCAGAGATTAAGACCAAAAAAAGGATGAAAGCTTGGAGATGAAGTGGTGTTGGTTTGGGCTTAACCCGACTTCTTGGAGTAAAATATCAAAGTTGGACAAAGGGCGTTCACAATTTGAATTCAGCTATCATTTCAAGAACGAGGACAAAATCCTGGAGTTTAAAACCTATATCGAAGGTCCTGCACGATTTATATTAATTTTTCCACTGTCAAATATTTTGAATCTTACTCCAATACCTAATTTTTGTGTGTGAAACAAATCATAACGAATCGTGCTGATATTTTCTATAGAAGGACTTACCGATAATGCGAAAATGTTAAGGTGGAAGTAGTGCTTGTAGCTCGATTTCCGTCTCGTACCCTTTACTTTGAACAACCAGCTCGGGACTCTCAGCTGATTTTCGAGTTCGTTGATCGTTTACAAACAAATGTTTAAAAATTCAGTCAACAAAACGCCGGCCCTGATTGGTCACTTCGCGCGACTCTGAAACCCCAAACTTAGAACGCAGAGGAATCTCGATTCTGGTGACATGTAAAGGTTTGATCTGGCAAACACACGCCACTCTGTATTACCATGGAGACACCGAACAGATTTGGTAGCTTTCTCGAAGTGAAAAAGATTCAGTTTTTTTTCTCAAGAAAGGTATCGTGGACTCGAGGTTTGGTATCTGAGTGATCCTATCGAAGGGCTTTTAACTCTTGCCGCAAAAGTATTAATCTTATATCCTAGAAAAATTAACTTGGAAAATTAACTTGACTTTCGAGAAAATCATAGTTAAAAATTAAACTATGAGAAAGTCAAGTGCTTGATTTACTAGTATTGATAATATAGTAGACAGCTTTGCTCAATTGTTAACGTTATCGCTGTTTTGGGTTCTTTAATTGCAACATGCAGCTGATTTTGCAATTGCTGGCTTTGCACCTCTTTTCCACCTACTTTTCTGCTCACTCCTTTATACTGTAACAATTTTCAGTTACCCCTATTGTGAGTCTGGTATTCTTAATGTGAGTATGTCGTTAAAAAATCAAGTTCGCCTCGTATTGCTCACGGAATCAAACATTAGTTTTATGTTCTTGACATTTTCTTCTTCGTGCTGGCTCAATCCAGGTGCATGAATACAATCTTTAGTTTGTTCAAGGTGTAAAAATAGAAGCTGTCTTAATTTGAGAAGCCTCTGCTCACTGTGGCTCTGAAAAACTTCTTCCCTCCTTTAAAATAACATCGAAAGACAACAAAGCAGTTTGCATAATAAAAACATTGTCTTCTTCGTGTTGTAATTTGTATCTGATAAACTAACGAGGGAGGGGAGTGTTTAATTATTATGTTGTAGCACACATAGAAAAGATTTTACAGCTCAAAAGGCTGAGATATTCACGATATGTTGGAACACTGAATGTTTTATCCTGTTAGTAAAGAGGTCTTGTACCTTACGCAAGGTTGGGCATCCCAAACTGAGCCCTGGATTATCTAATGAAAAGCCTTGGTGATAATAAGATCAATATTGATAATTGATTTAATCACCCCAGCGGATGCCCAGGTTCTACGAGCTCGGTTGCTATGACAACTGCTCCTAAACAAATTACAACGCTTCTTGAATTGTGTTTACAAAAATTAGAAAAAGTGATAGATATTGCAAAGGTATTTCTTGAAGAAACTTTGAAACAGTTTGTAGGCTGAGTTGTGAAGGGGTACAGCGAATTTTTATATGAAATTTGTAAGGGACAGTTTTATCGGCTCGGTGGTTGATCTCGTATGGGTCCTGTGATATTCGTCAATGTCTAACGTTTTTAACCATATTCAGCTGGCTAAAAAATACTTTTTACTTCCCCGTCGCTTTGAAATTGAATGCGCATAGTTCGGCTGGAAAATACGATACAAGAAGTGACAGCTATTCTGCTAATTTTTAATGATAAAAAAAGTAAACCTGCTGACCCTTTAGCAAATTGTTGTCAAGGGTTCATATCATGATTGACAGCTCAGCAACTTTATAAGGAAAATCAACTTACAATTTTAAAAACACCATTTAATTTTTACCTTGTTTTGAATTTTGACCGAAAAAAGTTTATTAAATTAATTATGTTGATTATGAATCAATATCTCGATGTTATACGGGATATGTATAGAAAAAGCATGAATAATGGTCGGATGGGTTTGATCAAGGAAATAATGTAATTCTCAAGCAAGGATTAATTTTACTGCACCGCGAAATTAAATAACTAATTTTAACTTGAAGTATTTCTAAACATTAAAAAACATGCTAAAAGAAGATTCATGAGGACTTTTGCTGACTCTAAGCTAGACTGTAATTATTCATTTATAGTATCTTTTCAATAGTATCTAGTATTTTTTATTTTATTTTCAACTCGAATTGGAAAGTTCATCTGCAGGTTGAAGTTAATTATGAATGGGACAGAGCAGGTTAATGAATTGAGTATATATGATGACCCAGATTATAAATTGTTATGAACATGTTTCTTGCAAAAGAAGAAAATTTCAGCAAAAATTTCCGTCGGAAAGAAAAATTTCTTTGTAACATGAATACACGAAACAAGTGTTGGACAACTCTTTGTGCTAAACTATTTTGATAAATGTGAAAGCGGAGATTAAAAAAGGGAATTCCTTTGAGAAAAATTAAACTTGGTAGCTGACACTTCAAAAACAGGTGAAAGTTGCTTTTGCAGGTTAAACGTTATTATCTTTACAGGACGTTACAACAGCTCACTCAGATGAGCCGAAAGCTGCTGTTAAAAGTTGGCCCAAACTGAATGCGTAACGACCAATAAAAGAAAATTTCACTTAACTGAACTATGGTTGTGTCTGGAATTTAAAGTTTGTTGACGAAGAATTTGGTATATAAACTTATGGCTAGTTGGATATAGATATCGCAGTTTTGCAAAGTTAATAAAAGAAAAGAAACATCTTGTTTTTATGCATGATATCTTTTTATAGACCCATTTCAGGCCCCTTGACGACCGTTGTCAAGCAAGTCAACTACGGACAAACAAACCCGCTAGTCGGTTG
>JAAAQI020029677.1:0-18933 GCA_011800005.2 Stichodactyla mertensii | reverse complement strand
AGAAAATGCGCTAAAATAAAACCAAAACGTTTATCCACAATTCCTCCTCCACCTGTAATAAACAGACCTATGTACACGGCCAATTCCTACTATGAAGAACAAACCAAGAAAACTCTTCAAAGAACGGCTTTTCATTTTGGACCCGGAAGTCGTTTTTCTTTCAAACTACGTCACATAAGAGCTCTATTAAAATCTTCAAATATTGTTTTTCCTAAATTTAAAAAATCTTTGAACCTGAAGGTAGTCCAAGGATAGCTTTAGTAGACCAACATAGATTACCCAAAAAAATAAAGAATGGGCTTTAGAAGGACTAAAAAGGCTAGAAGCCGCTCACACAAGAGTAGGAAATCATCTGGGGCCTATATCATTTCACGATCGCACTTGAAACTTTCGGGATTTAGATTCAAAATCGTATTTTGGATTTCCTGTGTAAAGAATGCCCGCGTAGTCCTAGAGCGATTCCCATCGACCAATGAAATCGCAGTATTTTCGCTCCAAAATCCAAACGTGCAGAAGCCAAGTTCAACTGTCGTTGGGACAAGACTCCAATAACCTTCGTATTTTAACGGTATTTTGTCTCTTTTTTCGGCCCTTGATTTCTTCGCTCAGCCATGAGTTGGGCTAAGGATGAATGGAAGGACGGCCTGAGTGCTTATGTTCTAAAGCACATCACCGAACTAGAGCAGCAAAATGAACGGATGGTCAAAGACAACAAGCAGAAGGTGTTTCAACTTGAAAGCTGTACTGCTGCTTTGGAAAAACAAAAACGATTCATCGAAGAAGAAAAAGGGAAATATTCTACACTTAAAAGAGAGATTCAATCTTTGACTGAGGCTTGTGACGAAGCCGAGAGGAGCAGACAAAAACTTCTACACGAAATACAGCAAAAAGATGGTAAACTCAGTTGTATTGAAGGACAACTGAATCGCACAAAACAATGCTTGGATAACGAAACAAATAAAGCTACTCACTTAAAAAACGACTTAGAAAAACTACAATACGAACACACACAATCTCTGACGAAGTACGAGAAGCAAGGTGCTGAACTCTCCAAGCTCCAGGAACATAATTCTTTCCAAAGAAGACAACTAGAGGGTGAGTCAAATTTTTAATGTTTGAAAATTTTAAAATCGCTTCTTTTGACCATTGAAGTGGAAAATCAATCGTTTTAATGCAATATTAAATTTCAAGATTAAGAAAAGTCCAATATGTATGACACACAATAACTTTTCAATGTATACGCCAATTTATGGATACTGGCAAAGGAAGTTCTCCACGTTTGGCGCCAATATATTCTATAAAACACTTATTCTAAAGCTGGATTACTAACTTTAAGCCATGAGCTCCTATGATTACTCCTTATAAACGAATGTTTAGCTTTCACTACCAAATACTTTGACGTGCACGTGTCAGTTCCGTGTATGAACGTATTTTTGGGGAATTAGAGTTTGAAGTCCAGTGAATAAAGTTTTACTCTTACACCTATCAATCAATCTCACCGGGACTCTGGTAAGAATTTGATTCTTTTATGAAATTTTTAAGTCAAATTCCCTTCCCTGGGGCTTAAAAGATTATTCACATGTAGTGGAAATTTGTCTATTTGCTTTCAAAGAACCTTCACCCTTTCTCAAGCAAATGTTCAGTCAAAAGGCCATGGTACAGCATGTACACATCAAGTCAAATACCCACCATAGGCCAGGCCTTTAACCGAACTTACCATTGATAGGTGCATAAAAGCCTCTTATTACTTTATACCTCGCAAATAATCCTCCAATCACATCTCTGTATTTTAGTTACATGGCGATCCATTATTTTGCGATATTGGGCAGCAACCTATTGGACTGCAACCTTATGGCACTATGGTGGTCGTTTTATTGAAAAGATTATTTGTTTGATATAATAAAACACTATAGGATTCATCCTCACCCATTGTGGTAGATATTTAAGTCTCAACTCCAATATTGGGCTTGACCTGTGGTCTCTTAAATATCCTGCTATAATGGGCGAGGAATTGAATCCAATAAGTGTATAATGATTTGACCACATGTCTCCTTAGGTTTTTGCTGACTCTGTAGTTGTAAAATACACATTCTAATAGCTGAAAATGCTAAGTTTGGGAGCTGAAAAGGAAGCAGGATCAATAGAAAAGACATGCTTTACATATGAACATTTCTCATGAGGCAGCCATATTCACTGCAATGAGAATGAAAAACTTTGTTCATGCCTAGCTAAACCTGTTGTGAAGTGCTTGAATGCAAGGTTTGCTTGGCAAAAATGTATTGTTTCAGTCAAAATGGCCACCATGTGAGAAAGGTGTACTATACACCAAACTGTAGAATCATGAATATTGAATATGAAATTGATGAGCCACTACATTTTTCTACAGCATATGTGCAACATTTTGAATTCTGTAGTCATTAAGTTGTGCACAGGATTCAAAACAGTGGCCTGCCAATTGCCAAAATGTAGGTCAAATTTCACTACTGGCAGGTGAAAATAATTTTGAAATGCCAAATAGAAAATAAAATGGCTGGTGAAATTTTGCTCCACTGTAGATAAATTTGTTTGTTCTGCCAAAAAATAAAAACAGTCTGGCATTTATTTTTTATTTGAGCCCTGGTGCAGTGTGGCTACAGGAAGCTGTTTTTACCACTACTGGTAAGAATTTTGCTTTCTGATTGGTTCCTAACTGTGTTTGATGAGAGTACAGATTACACGCTCATTCTTTGTGCTGCAGAAATATTTAAGAATGTCTGTAGTTTGAGCGTTGTGGTAAAAAGTGAATGCATGGGCTTGCGGTTTCAGTACAAAGTTTTGACCACTGCTGACACAGTCCTGTGGCTAATAAGATTTTTGAGCGCAGGGAGACAATCTTAATCTCTTAATGTATTTTTACCAGTGTATGCTTTAATGCACAGGGTTTTTGTTACCAAACAATTTTTTTTATTGTTATTTATTTAATGTAAATGTGCCCATGGATAAATGTATGCAGATGCATCAAGAGTGGTCAAACACTTGGGATTCATGTATAACAATGAAGTCATTTAAAATGTGTTTTTGCAGAATCATTTTGAACAAAAATGATTCTGATTAAGGATTGCCCAAAAAGAAGAAAAAACAAAATAAATAGTGGAAAAGTTTGTTCAAATCATTTAACCTTCATGTTTTTGTCTGTTGTCATGTTAAGGTCAAACTGAAAAGATCAAGTCTTTAGAATCTCAACTCCGTCAGTATGGAGACTTCAACAGCAGGTCTTGTTCATCAAGGTCATCAAGTCAGTCCAGTACCAGTGAGGGACATATGAATGACTTTGCTGACTCAGACCTCCAGGCCAAATATGATGCTGAAGTACAGCAACGACAAAAGATTGAACAGGAATTAATGCAGTTGAAAAAACAGCTTCAAGGAAGTACAAAGGTAAGTAGAGCATTTGTCATGTTGACAGAGTACTTACAATAGGAGTGTCCACATCATCCTATAAGATCAGAAAAATGTCAGAGAACTTGCACTGTTTCTTGTACTTTTTTGTTGCTTACATATTATCAGTTTTAAATAGATTAGGGTAACAGACGCTTGCCTCTTTTGCCTAGGAATCAGAAAACCTTGTTGATGAAAAATCTTTGATTAATGATGCTATCCCTGAAATACCTTCAACTGAAAGCCGAGAGTCCTCACAGCTCAAGCAACAACTGGTGGAGCTTAAAAATTCAATGACAAAGCTAGAGTTACAGTTACAAGCCAGTCAAAAAGAACTGATAAATAAAACTGAAGTACTGAAGGAAAAAGAAGTGGAATTGGCAGAAATAAAACAAAATCTTGACAATAAAATCAAAGATTTTGGTCATGTGTCTGAAGAGCTGATGAAGACTACAAATCAATTAGACAAAACTGTGGTACAACTTGAGGCAGCAGGTAGGTGTTGGGTTAAGGTTGATTACATCTATCAGAACTAAAAATAACAGCTAAATGTAGTCAATTAGTAATCTTGATGATGAGCAAAATAGATTTTAGATTTAAGTAACACCCCATTTCTTCATTTAAACCACTAAATGCAATTCCAAATTATTTGAGCTAATACAATGTAACTCAAAAGTGTCTGCTCAATGTGACCCATAAAACAAACATTGGACATTGGACATGCTCCCATTTTTGCCAGGCAATGGATGGTGCTCATCTAATATTTTTAGCTCTGTCTGTCATAAATCTTGTATACCATTTCTTTTTTTTTTTTTTTTTGTGAATCCAAATTTTAATTAATGCATCTAACTGAGATTGCTGTTTAGTTGATGTCATCTAAAATAGTAAATTAAGTGAGCCAAATGATGCAAGTCTATGGGTTCACTTCACTAGTAGAGATAACTATCTACCACCTTAGAATGACCATGACAATGCAATCACAGCAGGGTACATTACATTTTTTCCCCAAGCCTTTAAAAACTACTTGATACTGTATGGTACTGAGGGACATACAATATTGTAGATACATGGTACCTATAATATGGGAATATTTATAATATTTTAACATTTATAATATTTTAACATTTTAAAAATGCCTTTGGAAAAATTGAGTGTTGAGGAAAAGCCTACAAAATGCAGTATAAAAACTGAAATTTGTTTATTTTGAACCCTGTAAGCAGTGTTACTATCCAAAAGATAACCCATTGGCTGATGGTTCGCAAGTTTTACTAGCCCAAAGGCAATTTTTACTAGTCACAGACTAGTGGACTAACACTAGGGTCTAGCAATGCCTGTAAGGTGCTTATGGGGCATTATAAGAATATTGCACTACCTAACATTACCTTGTTAGAGTAATATTTCATAGACCTTAAGCAATAATGGCCGTGATGCTAATTTGCATGAACCAAAACTAGTTTAATGAATTGAAAGAATATTTTGTCTTCACCTGAAAGACCATCAGTGAATTTAGTAAATTTGCACAGTTTCAAAGAATAGTAAATAGTTGTGAATTATAAGCATTTAAAATGTGTCAAAAACACAAAAATGAGGCTAGTCAGTCCTTGGCTGTGTTTCACATACAAATCCTTGTAATTTTAAATTGCTGCAACTTTCCAGGTATTAAAGCTAGAGCACTCAAATTTCCCTTAATATTTACTAATCATAGCAAGTTCTTTCAAATGCTGGCAGATATGACTTTAGCAGCTGAGAGGAAAGCAGCATTCCATATTGATGCCTTTTTGCATAGGGTCTATAGTTCCTAACATGTATCTTTCATGTGATTTTAACAGAAAAGAAATCTAAGCAGCTAAGTCAAGAGTTGGAATGTCAGAGGCATAACTCTGAGGCGGTCATTAAAGGACATGAAGATAGACTGAAAGAAAAAGAAAAAGAATTCAGGTACTAGTAATGAATTTATATAATATATGTTAATGTCTATATAGATAAAAATTTGAGTTTACAAAGATCAAGGGAAAGTTTTTTCTTTACATACCGACTAAAAACAGTACCTCAAAATATCTTCTTTCTGGTTAGCCAGAATGAGTGATCCATAATGATTAATGTGGGCCCATGTCATCTCATCTGGACCTGAAAATTAACCAATCAGTGTACACAATTCACTAGGATTCCCAACCAAAATACTGTATTTTTTTAAGTTTATTTAACAACAAGCTCAAATAAAGTGTTACTCAATTTGAATTCTTAGACCTGTGTTCTTTCAGCTTCCTTTGGCCCTTGTATGAGTACAGACAAAGTTATTCTATTTGTTTTACAACTTGTATGCACAATTTTTGAGGGATTTTTGCATCTGAAAACTGTTGTCATCTCATCTGTGCTCCATGTGCTGCCATGATACATGTATAATTTTATTTGAATAAGTTATCTATTGTAATCATTCATTTATAGTCATTTAGTTTTCATCCATCTCTCCATTAAGGAGTTTTTATTTTCATTTCATGTTTACTTGATTTCAGACCTTTCTTCAGCCACATTTTTCTGAAGCCCTAGAATTAGGATTTTTAGTATTTAATCAAAATCAATCATAGAGTTTCAATGCATTTTGATAATTATATATCCCAGACTGAAACTGTTCAGTTTCAAAGGTGCCATGTATTTTGGCCACAATATGCAGCTATCTGTCTGGACAAGTGGACACAATGCAAGTTTGTCTGCCAGGGCTCTAGGCCTCAAAGCCCTGATCACTGGGCCACAACATCTCTGGGGGTGGCAAGGTAGATATAGGAAAATGAGAATTACTGTTCTATTGCTTGCCTCAAAGCCCTGACCATAGGACCACAGCATCTCTGGGGATGGGGGTAAAGAAAAACATACTTGTCTAATACTCTGACAAAATTTGGCATAGCAATGTATTATAATTCATTGTGTTGTATTGTTTTGTTCTAGAATGTACTGTTAAACTATTGTTATGGTGATATAATACAATACAAAGCTATGCATAAATTTGTCAGAGTATTGGACAGCCCTGTTCCTGACATTTAACCAGTTTAATATCATGGAGTGTGAGCCGGAGGTAAAATTCTGCTCCCGCCTCAACCTTTTTTACATGAAATCTTGGTACACACGAAGGAGCAAAACGACCCTGGAGCCTGCTCCCATAGCAAAACCCTTAGTGTGTATAGACCTTTGAGACCCTGAGTTTTGGTCAGGCCAGGGCTTGAAACCACAACCTCTTTCACAACAGACCAATGCTTAACCAATTGAGCTAATTGGGTGGCAGCTAAGGCGGAGGTGGATGTAGGAAGATTAGGATTGCTGTCCTATTGATCATCTGTTGTATTGTTTTGTTAGGGAGGACCTCTCATCCCAGACACAAGCAGTGACAGCATTGGACAAGCAACACCAAGAACTGATCAATAAAATGCACCATGAACAACAGACGGCACAGGCAGCCCAGAGGGAACTGCAAGGAAAGCTAGACCACACCCTGCAGGAAACACAGAGGTTAAAACAACAGTTAGCAGATGCCAAGAATGACGACTCTAACAAGATCCATGCGATGAAAGCAAAGGATCAGACCATAGCTGACCTTGGACAAGAAATCAAATCCCTAAAACAAGAGAAAAACACTGTGCTAGCTGAACTGGACCGTGAAACGACTAACAGGAAAAGACTGGAAGAACAGTTGAGTGCTGCTAAGAATGAGGTCATTCGTAAAGAAGACTGTATGAAGAATGCTGATACCAAGGCTATGGAGCAAGTAGCGGAGCTGGAGAAGATGAGAAAACAAGCTTTGTGTGACTTAGAGAACCTACGAACTGTACAAGGCAAGTTAGAAACAGAGAATAAAGAACTTAAGAAGCAATTAGAAGCAACATCGTGCAGCACAGGGAGAAAAGAACAAGAGGTGACGGAACTGAAACAGAACGTTGAATCCTATAAGAAAGATATTCAGAGGCTGAGCCAAGAGGTGCAACAGCTGAAGACGACAATAAACGAGAATAAAGAAAACAATGCAAGACTTGAAGCGAAGTTAAAAGAAGCTGGACAAATGGTTGGTGCCAAAGATAATGATGTCAAGAATATGTCAACAAAGGTCCAGGAACTTGAAAATAAGTGCGATGCACTCGCGCAGGAGCTGGAAAGCAAGAAACGTGATTACGATGAAGTAAAGAGGAAGAATTCTGAACTTCAGAGTAAACAAGAAAATACGGAGAAAATACTTGAATCTAAAACATCAGAAGTTAATAATATTAAGAAATCGGTGTCAGAGTTTGAGGATCTGCAGAGGCAGCAGAATTCGGATAAAGATAACAGGGTTGTTGAACTGGAAAAGCAGCTGGTGGAAGAAGCAGGTAAATATGCAAAACTTCAAGGAGAAGTTGATAATGTTAAAAGAGAACTTGAAGAAGAAAAACGCACAGAAGATGAGCTTAATAAAAAGCTCGAAGAAACCACACTACGTCTCCGTGAACAGCAGGAAAATGTCGCGAAAAAAGACAAGGACATTGAGGATCAGAAAAAGAATTTTAAAAACGAGTTGGTAATGTTGGAGGAAAAAATCACTCTTGTAAAGAAAGAAAAGGAGCAGAAGAAACAAGAGTTTTCGAAGTCGATGAATCAGAAGAACGAGGAGCTGTTTCAGACCCTCGATGAACTCGAAAAGAAAAGCCACGAAGTGATAAAACTAAAAGAAATACAAATCAACCAGCAGAACAAGCTAACGGCTCACGAGCAGGAGAAAGCAAAGATGGAAGAAGCCTTCAGAGAACAATATAGAAATGTCCTGATGAAAGAAGAAGAGCTTTTGGCAAAGTGTGAAGAACTTGAGAAAGAAAAGGTATCGTTCACTGAGAAAGAGAAAAATCTGAACATCACAAATGAAGCTCTCAAACGCGACATCAAGGCTTTGCAGAACGATTACAAGAAAGCCTGTGAACTTTCTGATTCGAAGTCGGCAGAGTTTAAAGAATTGGTAGATAAGTATGAAACGTCGACGAAAGAGTTCGAGCACTGGAGACACCGCGCTGTCCAAGCGGAGACTTCCATCAAGGAATACGAACAGCGAATCAAGGACATCTGTGAAGAAAGGGAAGGATTTATGAAAGAACTTGCAGCAAAGGATGAACAAATCGAATCAACAAAGAAGCAGCTTGATGACCTTGCTTCTGAAAAGCAAGCACTGACATCAAAGGCTGAAGAGAGATGTGGTCTTCTTAACGAGAAGTTAAACAAAGAACAAGTAGAAAAAGAAGAGAAAGCGATGGAAGCTCAGAGCATGGCTACGAAAATTAGCGAATTGCAAGCTGCCTTAGAAAATTCTGATACCTCGTTCTTAACACTAAAGGAGGCTTACGAAAACAAAGACAACATGATAAAAAAGAAAGAATCCGAAGTAGAAGAACTTGCTGGACAGCTGAAGACAGCAGAAATGGCTTTAAGCAAGCTACAAGAAGAATTAAGCGAGAAAAGTAGGAATGATCTCGAGCAGAAGAATCGTCAGCTAGAGCTGCAAAATGAAGAACAACGAGAAATGATCAAGGCAAAAGAACAGGAAATAGTTCTTCATGTAAAAGATTTGGAAAAATTAAGAGGCTGCAGCGAGGAGGAGACCAGCAAACTGAGACAGAAAGTGCTAGGTCTTGAGAAAGATCTTTCTGACTTGCTTGAAAAAAAATCTTACCTTGAAGCTGCTCTTGAAACTAAAGATTCCGAGATTTCATTAGCAAGGAGTGAATGTAGCGAAGCAACGGAATCTCTGACCGAAGATCGTAAAGTTATTCAAAGTAAGGAACAAGAACTTTCCGAGTTGAAAGCGGTCAAAACTGACTTGGAGACCAAATTAAATGCCGCCCTGGAGACGATTCGTGTGAAAGAACAAGAAGAACAGCGTAGGAATGAAGAATTAGTCGAACTCCAAAATAATTTTGATTCCCAACTGCAGAATATTAACTCTAAGTCGCAATGTGCTAATGAGGAAATGGGAACGTTGAGGAATCAGCTACAGCAGATGCAGCAATCGCTTGAAATATCTAAGGAAAGTCTAAATGAAGCTCACGGAAAACTACAGGTGAAGAATGCTGAACTAGAACAGGCGCAGATAAGCTGTCAAAACCTGCGAGAGAAGTACGAAGAGCTTAAGAGAAGAGAAGAAAGTTATATGGAACAGTCGAAGAACCTGAACGCAGCTTTAGAGACGAAATCAAAGGAATTAGAATCGAGCAGGGAAGAGCTTCAGAAATTGCAGAGTATTTATGGTTCTAACGCAGCAGATTATCAAATTAAAGAATCTCAGTCGAATGCCAAGATTGCTGAGCTAACAGATGAGCTTCAAAGGGTCGCCAAAAGTTTGATGATCAAGGAAGAAGAGTTGAAGGAAGCGTTGGAAAAAGTTGGTTCTATGGAATTGGAGTGTGAAGCCATTAAGTCAATGATGGATGACAGCGCTCAGATGGTTATCAGCCTTCAGGACCAAAACGACGAGTTGATGCAGAAACAAGAGCATTTGACGGCAAGCCTTGAACAGAAGAAGAAAGAATTGCAAGAATTCCAGCAGAAACAAGAAAACCTTGAAGTAACTTGTCAGTCATCTGGTGAACAACTCTCTTCTGAACTTGAGGGGATGAGTCAAGAAATAGGTAACTTGAAACAGAAGCTGTCCGCTGCTTGCGAAGTGGAGCAATCAAGACTTAAAGAAGTAGCTTCTTTGAAAGACACTTTGAAGTTTGAACGAGATGAGAAAGATGAACTTGTTCTGAAATTGGAAAATTTACAAAACTCTCTCGCCAGTGTACAAGAAGAAAATACTAAACATGTGCAGAAAGCTCGACACCTTTCAGAAGTTGTTGAAAATAAAGAAAATGAGCTGAGCTTGATGAAAGCTAAATTAGAGAGTATCCAAGGTACTCTATACTCTACATCTCAGGAATCCTTGTCTGAAATGACCGAACTCCGCTTGAAAGCTGATGCATTGGAAACTCAGGTTGTACACAAGGATGAATTGATAAACATCAAAGAACAGCAACTTGATCAACTCTCTTCAAAATATGAAGAACTACAACAGGAGTCCAATCAGTTGAGAGCAAATCTGGACGAGAAGAGTGCAATACTCAATCAAACCAAGAAAGAGCTCAGTGCACTTACAGGCAAAAACGAACTGTTATCGAACTTGGTTGAAAATAAAAACCTAGAACTTACTTTTAAATCAGAAGAAACGCAGAAAAATGTTGATGAGTTAGAAACTGAGTTCAAACGACAAACTGAAGTACTGGTCAACACCAGGAAGGATTTAGACGCTGCTTTGTCGGAAAAAGGGAAGCTTTGTCATCTGCTAGAAGCGAGGGAGAAAGAAGTACTCAGTTTGAATCAAATAATGGAAGAGAAAAAACAAGAAAAAGAAGAAATCAAAGGAAGGCTTTGTGCTGTCGAAAATAACTTCCAAGTCAAATCTGAGGAGCTCAGAAGCTTAGAAGAGCAAAAAGTGCATTTGGAGAGAATGGTCGCGAATTTGAATTCAGAAAAAGATAATATCTTACTAGAAGGAAAAACCCTAAGAGGAGAAGCAGATAACGAGTTAGGGGCTTTGAGAAGACAGTTGCAGGAGAATATGGAGAAGAGTAAACAGCTGACAGAAGAGAAAATTAAATTGGAAGAGAGAGTTAAGCTAAGAGAAAATGAACTGCAGAAGTCGAGAGACCAGACCGCGCAACTGGAAAAAGATCTCGAAGGCTTAATAGCACAGAAAGAGATTTTGCAGATGGATTTCGAAGACAAGGATGAGTTGATTGAGTCATATGAAATACAGATAAAGCAGCTTGAAGGGTTAGTTAAAGACATGAAGCAAAAATCACAAGAGAAAGAAGATAGTCACATCGCTGCGACGAAAGACATGGAGATGCTGAGATCTCAGCTTGAAATTACGCAAATGGACGTGGAGGATAAAGAAGGATATATTGAAGAAATGACGACTAAAGTTAATGCGCTAGAGTCCCAAGTCAAAAATCTTAAAGATTCAATGACCACGCTGAAGGAAAGCCTTGAAAACACCCAAAGTAACTTGGAACAAACTTCCATGTCGCTTGATGAGAAGACCAAGGAGTTAGAAGATGTGAAGGCTACGTCAAGTGTCGAGCGTGAAAAGACGAACGGGCTTGTGGAAAGTTTGCAAGAGACGGTTGGAGAGCTGATGAAAGATAAAAATGAAGGCGAAGAGAGGCTGGCAGAGAAGGAAGAACTTGTGGAAAGATTGAATGAAGAAATCTGTCTGCTTAAAACTCAGATAGGAACCCTGTCGACAGAGAAGGAGAGTATGGAGATTACGTTTAGTAAAACAGTAGAATCGTTGAAACTTTCCAAAGAATCAGCAGAAATACGACTGGAAGATGTTGAAAAGCAGCTACTAATAACTACAGCAGAAATGGAAAGCCACAAAGAGGAGTTAAATAACCTTAAAGTAACCATAGCAACAGAGAGGAGTAATCTACTGACTAGCACCCAAGATATGATGACGCAGAAAGAATCGATTGAGAATGAGATGAAACAAATCCTAGAAAGACTTCAAGAAACCGAAGAAGCTCATGAGAGAACCAAAAATGAACTTAGCAAGGCAAACGCGGATAAAGATCTGTCAGAGAGCATGCTTGTGGCTGTGGATGGCAACCTGCAGACATTCAGACAACTGGTCCTTGAAAAAGAACAGCGAGTAAGAGAACTCGAAGCTTTACTAGCAGATAAAGAAGATGAAGTTACGAAGTTAAGAGAACTTTCTAACAAGCAAGAAGAAGAACTTGGCAAGTTAAAAGCTGGACTAAATGAGAACGAACAAGCGAAGGATGCGTTGGTCAAAGAATTGGAAACCAAGATAAAACAGCTAGAAGAAGCAAGAAAACTGGAGGTTGAACATTTAAACGAAGAATTTAAAGTACAAATTGAAAATCTACAAGAACGACAACAACTCTCCGTGGAGAATGCAGAACAGCACAGAGTAGTCATGACAGGGCTTGAAAACAATATCGTGAACTATAAACAAGAGATTGTAGAACTAAAGCAGGCCATTGAGTCCAAGTCTGATGAACTGCATGCAAAAGAAATGGAGATAGAAAATTTGAAAACAGAATTTAAAAAACTTCAGTCCACGCGAGAAAACATTGAACAAGACCTTAACGAGAAACTTGAAAGCCTTCGAAATGAATTACAGTCCAAAGAAGATGATGTTAAACGTATGGAGGAGAAAGTTTCAAATCTAGCAATGGATTCTGAAGTGAAGAACGAAGAAAATATTATGGCGCTGTCTTCCTTGAGGCAGGAAAACAAGGACCTTCAAGACCGAGTTCTAACCTTGTCTTCGAGCCTCGAGACGATCGAAGACAAGCTCCGAAGGAGCTGCAGCCGGGCTGAAGAGCTGGAATCAAAGTTACAAGAAGCTAAAGATATGAATTCTGCAGAATACTCGAAGTTACAAGACAAATTAAAAGAGGTGGAGGAAAGTAAAGCAGAAATTGCAAAACAATTCAACCAAGACAAGGATGAAGTGCTTAGAGAGTTAAATAAGAAAGAAAAGGAGTTGACAGATGCTTTGAATTATGAGAAAGTACAAAGCACATCCTTAAAGGAAGAGGTTGATAAGTTAAGAGATAGATTAACCAATATAACGCAGTCGAAGGAAGAACTTCAAAAGGAACTACAAGGAAAGGTTTTAGAGTTAAACACGCAGCTGGAAGATTCAGAGCAAAATCTTAAGATGTCTCGCAACAGAGTGGAAGAACTTCTGGTGGAGAAGCGTACGCAGTATGATGCGATGATTTTAGCTGAGCGGGAAACGCACCAGGCCAGAACTGAACTGGAAAATGAGGTAACGACTGGCAAGCAGCATGTCAAGAAGCTTAACGAAGAGGTAGACGAGTATAAGCAAAGACTAGATAGACTTGAAAGCGAGAAGAATGCCCAGGAAGAAAAGTATAAAGAATTAAAAACAAACTACCAGGTATTAGAACAAAACCTGAAAAAAAGCGACTTGAAGTATCAAGATGAGATAGCTGAACTCTCGAGTTTACTTCAGACAACCGAGTCGGAGTTGAGAAAAACAGTGTCTGAGAAAGACGAAGTCTCGTCGATGTTTGAACGCTGTAAAAAAGAATTAGAGCGAGCAGTTGAGAGGATGTCCTCTGTAGAGAAAGAGAGAGAAAGCACAGAAGTACTAACAAGAGAAAGTGATAGGTTGAAGGATACGATTGAATTACTGAAAGAGAAGCTCACTACATTGGAAGCAGAGAAAGTGGAACTTATTAGCAAAATCGAAGAAGAGAGACAAAATGTGTCCTCTCTTAAAGAGCAAATAGCTGCATTGGAACAAGACATTAATTCTGAGAGGTCGCAGCAAGAATTAAATTCGAATCAACTCAAGCAAACA
This sequence comes from Stichodactyla mertensii, assembly GCA_011800005.2. NCBI lineage: Eukaryota > Metazoa > Cnidaria > Anthozoa > Actiniaria > Stichodactylidae > Stichodactyla > Stichodactyla mertensii. The sequence goes on along the minus strand of JAAAQI020029677.1, from coordinate 5,111 downwards.
ATCGAAGAATTGGAAAAGAAGAATAATGAACTGAACGAAAGAATCCTTACATCTTCTGAACAGAACGAAGACAGACTGAGAACAACTAAGAACCAGGTCGAAATACTAACGGACGAGAAAGATGCTCTTGGTAAACAACTTGAAGACAAACTTTCCTACGCTAAGCAGCTCGAAGATTCTAACGATGAACTCCTCGAAGTCAACGAGAAACTCTGCCAGAAAATCGAAACACTGGAAGATATACTGCAGCAGAAAATGGATGAAATAACTAGCCACCGTGGACAGACTAGTAGTGTTAATCAGGATTATGAAGATGCGCTACATGAGTTGGAAAACCTACGGCAGGAGTCGTCTGAAGCTATCGAAAAACGAGATGAAAAGGTAACTACTTTCTTATAATTTAGTTTTTACCTCTTAATAGGCACTCTTGGTTGATGTTTGCGGTAAGGTTAATGCGCGAAGAAGTAGGCTTCCCGAATAACATTTTCATTTGACTTTACCTTAGCGTTGCAGTGAATAATGCCTTGCTATTAATTATATGATGACATTATTTACAGATCAACAGCTTGACTCATCGCGTAGAAGACATCCAAAAGTCCTTGGACGAAATGTCACTGGAAAAGAAGTTATTGATGCGTGAAAAGGAAGACTTAGTTGACCAACTGACCTCCGCTAAACAGGTAAAAATACAACGATCTTTCTTGTGAATAGACCCCTTGCAGCACGTCAGAACGCAGGTCAATCTGGGGGACAAAACAATGGGTTCTAGCTCTCAAGAGCAAAAGTCTTTTGTTTTGTTCCCCAGATTGAGCTACTCTGACGATATGTGCAAGGGGTCTATACCGAAAGCAGATTCATGGCAAGCCATGTTGAAGGACAAGAACAATGCAAAAAGAAAAGATTTCATTTCCCACAAAAAGTATTTTTATTGTTTTGTTCTTAAAATGGTCGCTGTGAAACCCACCATAACATTCCTTTGTTTGAGTTTCATCCTAATCTATGTACCTTCTCAAGCGTACGGGCAAACAAAGATAACGCAAAGGACTAATGCCATGTGGTCTGAAATGAAATGTGGAAATATTGCGTCTAAAGTAAAAGATTCTATAGAAATTTATTTTCGAGATTTTGCTGACTTAAAGTTGTTTTTTCTTTCGATAATTTCTTTTTTCTGCGTAAGGCTTTAGTCTAAGCTTGAAAATAAAATATTTTGGATGGGAAAATTGAAAGGTGATGCCCAATGATGGACTATTGTCTGACAGTGACCTTTTATAGGGAAGTCCTGCGGCCCTATGCTGTCAGAAAGTGCATGTGACTTACACTTTTATCTACGACTATTTGTATCTACAGATAAAAGAGGAAGCTCTGAAACAAGCTGAAGAGAATCGGGCAGGAAGACAAGACCAAACATTACTGTTGGATGAAAAGAACAACCAGATAAAAGAACTGAAAGACCAAGTTAGTAATCTACAACAAACTATTGAAGCTAAACAACGAGAGTTCGACGAAATGAAGGCCTTTTTTGACTCTGCGAATGAAGACTTGGATGTTTTATGCGAACAGAGAGCAGAAGAAATCCAGAAACTGAAACAAGAGGCAAGAACAATGCGCCAAGAGACGCAAGATCTCGAGGGAAAGCTACGAGAGAAGGAAGATGAGTTTGAAAGTTTGTCACAGCGTTTACTTGACGTTACGAATCAACTGGGTCGTCTTATCCAAGAACACGAAAAATGTAAAGATTATGAACCGAGAATCGAGAAGATGAGACAAGATGTGGAGCAAGCAGAATATGCTCTCGCAAAAGAAAAAAATAATTCAGAAGCCTTGTTGAAGTCGTTCGAAGAGAGAGAGTTCCAATGGGAAGAGGAGAGAGAGAAGCTTCTTAATTCTGTCAAAAGCAGCAGTCAAGATAAACAAACAGAAACAAGTCTCAGGTTAGAGTTATCTCGTGCTGAAGATGAAATCAAGCAGTTGCAAAGTTCTATCGATTTGAAAGATGATGAACTGAAAGCTCTGCGATGCTTAGCGGAAGAAAACGCTTCAAAAACAGAAGAAATAAAGTCTCAATACAAATCTCAGTTAGCCGATTTAGAACAGAAGAATGAAGAGATGAAGTATGAATTAAAACAGAAAGAGGAAGAATTATTTGTTCTTAAGGGAAAGGTTAAAGAAAAGGAACAACAAGTAGAAAGTATGGAGAAGAAGTTGATGTGTTCAGAAGAAATAGAACTGGAATTACGTCATCACTTAGGTGACGTCACACAGCAGCTTGAGAAGCTACGGGAAGCAAGTGTGGACGGCAGTACAAGCAGGGATGAAGTGAAAAAACTGCAAACAGAACTGAACAATGCTTTAGAACAGGTAAGAATACACCAGAGTTTCGAATTCAGGTCTTTATTATGTAGTGCCTCGATTTTGCATCAATTTTCTCCCTTTTTATTTTAATTAGTTTTTTAATCTTGACTCGGACGGCGCTCCCGTCTCTCCAGACTTTCTTAACCTGCATCGGAGGGCCATAAAGAACCACTGAGGATGTAAAGAAACTTGGGGGGGGAGGGGTACTGTATAGCATCAGCCGAGCAGAATTCTTACATAAAAAGAAATATTTTTCTCGTTCTTTGCTACAACATTTGAAGATAGGAGAGACTAAATTAGCTTTGATTTCAAAATTCCTAAGATATTCATAATGAGGGGCAGAGGATCGGATTTTTTAGTAGAATTCGAAGTTTACATTTGAGTACCACGCCAGTATTCCTGCGTGTCTGTTGGAGTATTTTCTTCTGAGTAGTGATTTCTATTGAAATTATCTCTTCAGATCTCAAGTCTCAAAGAAGAAGCTGAAAAACGAGACGCGCAATTCGAAGACGAAAAATCTGAAATAGTCGAAGCTGCCAAAAATTTTGCTGTCAAACGAGAAGAAGAATTCGAGCAGCAAATAGCATCAAAAGACGAACAGATAAGCACCGTAGAAAGCGAGCTGAATCAGGTTAAACACCAGCTACAACTAGCGCAAGAATCCCAGAAAGCGCTGATAGAAGCTGCCGATGAGAGAGAGAGAGAATACGAGCAGACGAAGAATAAACTACAAGATGGTAGCTTAACACATGGCAAGTTTGTTCAATTGTCTCTACAGCTCAAATCCGAGAAGCAAAGGGTCCAACAGCTGGAAGAAAATTGTAAGAGATTACAAGAGATTATTGATGGTGGGCAACTGACGATATCTACATTACAGAAACAACTAGATGGGTTCAAAAAGGAGGGCAACGATGAACAGAATAGGCTTGAATCTGAGATTACGTCGCTTAACAAAGAAATTGAATCTATTGAAGCAGAACTCAAGAAGGCGAGAGAATCTCTATCCAGGGAAGAAGCGCGCGTCAAACAACTGACAGTTGAAAATGAACATTTACAGCAAACGTTGAAGGAGTCTGAGAAAGTGATGCAGAGGGAGAGATTGTATTCCTCCGAAACTGAAGAAGAATGCAAGGTTTTGAAAGAACAGTTGAATGGGATGATGAGTGCTAAAAGCGAGGCCGAACTGGAAAAGGAAGAATTGATCGTCAGTGAATCGAAGGAAAAAGTCAAGTTGAGAGAAATTGAAAGACATCTTGAAGAACTGAATGCCAAACTTCAAAGCGAAATGCAAATCAAGGCAGAGTTTGAAGAAAAAGCTAAGAAACTAGAATCAGAATTGAATGAGAGGATGCAGTCTTTAGATGTGACTAATAAAGAAAAACTGAAATTACAAGAACAGATCGAATCTCTCAAGAAACAAGGCGAAAAAGCTGAACGAGAAAACAAAGAGCTCTCTAAACTATTCAAAGAACTCGAGGCGATTTACTACAAAAAGGAACAGGAACTAACGGACGCAAACAAAGAGCTCAAGAAAATCAAAGAAGAGCTGGACAGTTTGAAAAAAGATCACGAGGAAGAGGTCGAGTTCTTGAAGGTTCAACTTCTGCTTGCGGAGGAAAAGTGCTCGAATCTGCGCTGTGAGCTTGAAGAAGCACTGTCTTCTGGTGTAAATAAGCAGGACGAATCTCAGGAGAACTCGACGACTGAGGTTATGAAGTTAAAGATGAGAATACAGGAGCTAGAGGCGTGTTATAACAAGTCCAAATCCTCCGCTGCCAAACTCGATGGCGAGCTTTGTCTACTTCGCTGTAAAGTCACTGAACTAGAGCACGAAAACATTACGCTGAATTTGAAAATAAAAACTAAGCGTGGAAATGAACCGATGGATGTTACGAGCAAGGAAATGCAGGAAAAGCTGAAGAGGCTGGAAGAAAATCTAAAAAAAGAGAAGAATCGAGCCGACGAGGAAGAGAAAAAGTTTCGACAAACCGTCGACGAATATCATGCGTTCATCAAGAAGTACAAGAACATGGAGCGACAGAACACCAGTTTACAAAGAAGGCTACAGTTTGCTACCGAAAAGTTAAAGAAGACTAATAAGACAAGTGAGGATGGAAGTTGTGCTTCAGTCCAACCATCTTCCGGAGACAAGAGTCCTGTTTCGAAAGAAAATACAACCGTTATTTCGTCAAACGCAGCGAATCTGTTGTCTCCTCTAGCACGCTCCATGTCTTCATTAGGTATCACCACCAGCTCTTGTACCGTGACTACAGCCGCAGTTTCTACTGACAAACTACAGCCATCAAGGTCTCTTATCCCTCCTCCTAGACCTATAGTACAGGAGTCTGTTTTGCCTGTTCGCGCACAGCAGTCGTCTCTTCCTGTTAGTAAACTGAATAAAAGAACCGCTGAACAAGGTATGTGTTGTCTTGGTACAGACATCCCCCCTCTCCCATGATATTCAACTTTAATCCGCAAACGGTTTTTAGTTTTGTTTCGCTTCTGCCATTTTTGCATCGCTACCTTTAGTTTACGTCATTCAAATTCATTTGCGTTCCCAGAGTCCTCTTCCCTTTGGGTTTTCCAAGAAACAAAGGGCTCTGGGACCCGAGTCTTATTGTTTTCTGCTTGGTTAATCATGGTTCGTACAACCTTGAAAAGTCCTTGAATTCCATCATTTGTCTTGAAAAGTCCTTGAATACTGGGGGAAAGTCCTTGAGAAAATGGAAATAGTCCTTGGATTTTATGGATTTGACAAA
>JAAAQI020029566.1:0-18934 GCA_011800005.2 Stichodactyla mertensii | reverse complement strand
GGTTTTATATTCTTCCCAAAATTCACAAACCCGGTAACCCAGGACGTCCTATTGTTTCTTCCAACGGCCATCCTACTCCCCCCCCAACTTAAATTATGACTGGTCCCTTATCAAGCATTACCATTAAAGAATAAAACCCAGGGGAATGAGACGTACATGTAAACCGAAATGGGAAAACAAATACGCCCAAACTGAAAATATTGAAAGAAAACAAGTCAGGAATTGAACTTGGACTACACCGAAGAGGGGCCAGTGTTAAAGTACTGAAGGATACCTGTGAACTAGGATTAGTATTGTATATACTCACTGAGTTGCGATCAAAAACTTTGAAGACAAAGGCTGCAAACTTTGTGGGATCCCCAAACGGGAAAAACTGTTGGTAAATTCTTTGAAATTCCTGGGAAATAAATAAATTAAAAAAAAAAGAATACGGTGTTGTCTTAATGGGGAACTTCTTGCACCAATAACAGGAGTAGTGATCAGACACTGAGAGAAGAAAAAAAAAGAAGGGAATAGGAGTAATGGGATGAATATAAAATTTGTAATAAGTGTATGGAATGGAATGGGAGAAGAGAGGGAAAATGGGAATTAGGTAAGAAGATAGTTTATCTCAGAAGATGAAAAATTGAAGTGCAGAGAAGATTGAGGAGTGAAGTGTAAGGGAAGGTAATGGGGGTCAAGAGGAAAAAAGGTGAGCATGGGATCAGGAGGCTTTTTAGTTCAGAAGCTAAAATAACTGAAGGGGGTCAAATGAGAAAGGAAGAGGAGGGAAGGAAATGAAAGTGGAGAGGAAAGAAGTGGGAGTGGGAACAGGAGGAATTTGAACCAACTCAAACTTGCATCCCAATTGATCCATAGTAATTTGTGCTAATTTAATTTCATTGTTAAGGTCAGCAAAATGTTTGGATATTGTCACTGAATTGCTGAATGAACTTACTAACTTTTGAACAATTATCAACATGAATTGTCATTTTTATCCTTAAAACAGCAAGAACATTTTAAATCAGGGTTAAACAACAAGATTTTGCTTATATATAGAGACCCAAATAAACAATTTAGCTCGAAAATTTGTTCAAAAGTTAGTACATTTGTATGGAAACCAGATAACAATGTCTAGACTTTTTGGTACATGACAGCTGGGGGTCAGTCAGTGAATTCAAAAATATTTTTTCTTTAATGTTTGGTGGATTATCTGAGGGCTGCATATTTCCTTCCTGTTTCATTATTCCATTAATTGCACGCAGGAATATAAAATTAAGCTTTTAAGCCTTCCCTGGGGATCAATCAGTCATAGCATTAAGGCCTTACTTTCAATGACAAATATGATGAAGCTTCCCTTTAGAAATCTTATCCCACCTAAAACGGTAAAACTAAAAGCAATCCACCCCACAAACACTCTAGATTCAATTATTTTAAGTAAGGTAATACAAATGTGATTTATCATAGATGCAGAGCCAAGGGTTGATTGCCTGTCAACTGTGTTCTTAGCAGACACATTGCTGAATATCCTTGACAACCAAGATATTTCTTTATTGATTCAATGATGACAGTAAAATGGTATTGAGTAGACAGTATAGGGATACAAGTCATAGAATGTTTCTGGTTGTATCAGAAGAATAAATTGTTACATTTTTTATTCCATCTGACAGATTCACTACAGTGCAGTATCATGATCATAAATTAGGAAATAACAGTACTAGGGTCTTTGGATTATTCAGAAAACTGACTGATGAAAAATAGGCAAGTTGAAAAATAGTTAGAAAATGAAGTCACAAAAAATAAACAGACCATAGCTGCTATTACAATGAAGGATTATAGGTTTATCTAAGAGAAATAATCTAAATCATAACTTATATTCATTGCTTTTGGAATCCAATTGTTTCTCAGAACCATTCATAATTCAGGTAGATATAATTGCTTGAAAAGAAAAACGAATCTCCTAATTTTTGTTTTTTTAGGGAATGTGATATGGTTGTGTTATATGTTCTTAATGGTGTTAAAATTAAGCAAGCGTTGGCAAACGCAGTTTGAAAAAAGCTGCATATTAGTCCTGAATCAATAGCTTACAGTGTACGTAAACACTGAAAAGTCTAGCCCTCTGTTGGTCTTAAAAATATTGCATAACAGGCTTGTCCACCCACTCCTGCATTATAATGAAATCATTTGCTGTTGATCACAAGATAAATCCTTTCATCAAAAGATTCCTGTTATATAAAATTATATACATGTACATATCCACAACATATTTTTTCAACTTCCCTTAGTTTTTATGTGGGAAAATTAATCCAAACACTGTTTTTATTTTTCCTTTTTTTATTTTTGAAAAAAAGTGTTTGTAACAAGCAAAATTTATGTATGAAGTTGAGATATATTTTAGAAATTTCAGGATTTCCTTGGAAGTGGTATATATTCAAATAATTTTGAGAATTTTTTTACATTGTTTACTGCAAACAACAAACCAAGGCCTAATTCAAGCTAAAACTTAAGCAATCACAGTGTACATTTATATGCAAATTCAAGGCTTACTAAGATGGATTTAATTAAAATAAAGAGTTAAGTCTCTTACTTGTAAGAATAAGAATATTTAAGACAAAGCTAATCTTGGTTTAGATAAAGTAAATAGTAGGCTTTTTCCCCTAGACACTTGACAAAAATACTCAAGGATGAAAGAAATTAATCTAACATTGTAGGTTTAAATCTCAGCTATACAAATCCATTGTAAAATATGCAAAAATTCTATGTTTAAAAATAAGTAATACAGTGATTTTTTAATTAATATGAAATAGTCTTGTTTAGTTAAAAGTCTTTCTTTTAGACTATGGCCATTTATTATGTATGGAAGACTCAACTTGTCATGCTGAAAGTTGATTTGAATTAGATTTCAATGTATCTTTAAAACATAAGAATATGTAAAGAAAAAACTGTAAGATAAGAATACAATTGTAATTATAATTAACTAGGTACAACCAGGGGCGGGTCCAGAAATTTGCAAGGGCAGTGTCCGAAAAGAAAATGTGACAATATAGTGACGTCATAAATAATCCTGTTCTGACTTATTTAATTTGTACTTAAATTTATTTTTAGATTTAATCTTCTGCAACCATTGCTAAGAAAAGATTCGAGAAATAGAAGTCATGAATAATAATAAGACTTAGATATTTGCTGAAAAAAAATCTCACACTTGGCCCCTGGGGGGTGTCCAGTGCATCTAGGGACACCCCACTGGATCCGCCCCTGACAACTATAAAATCACACTAAAACAAGGTTGTTTTTTACGTCCTTTATAGTTACTTGTTGAATTAACATGTGTAGGAAGAGAAGGAAAAAGTGGGAATTTATAATAGGTTGGAACAGTTCAAAACTGAGTGAATTTTTACAATGAAATAGTGTGATATTGAAGGGAATTGGTGTACTGGTCTAGATAGTTTTGTGGGTATTTTTATTTTTTAAAACAAAGAGTGTCATTAGATGAATAGGAATGAAATAAAAGAGAAAAGAAGGAGAGTGGAACAGGTGACAAAACAAGAAATTTTCTAGTGAACAATTTGTATAAATACATGTAACTAAATTTATTATAGAGCAATGTAATTTCACATGTTCTCGTTGGCCAATTTGTAGTCCATAACGCATGGTATGGTACAGACCACCAACTTTATTTTGTGTTTACCTTGCCATATAATAAACACCTTATAAACCTCGCTTGCTCAGTCTGTACATAAGTTATAGAACCTCATTTTTTTTCACTTTTTTATGGCCCACATGCTATGCCCTTGGGCCATACGACAGTGAAAAAAAACTTACAGTACAGCCCTTGCTGTCGGTTAATAAAAGGTATGTAACTATACAGTTATAGATTAGACTGAAATAGAGGCTGTAATGAATAACTGTTGTAAACAAAAGAAAGAACAATGTATGAATGTAATTTGAGGAAATTCTTTCCCAAGAACAAGAATCTTCTAGAAAACAATTTTGATGGATGTTTCTGATTGAATTAGGAAATTCAAAAGTTTAGAAAATGCATAATGCAAGAAAATTGAAGAGGAATAGCTTTATATCACAACTTGAATGGTGTTTTATTAAAAACACAGAGAAAAAAAGGTGACAGTTATCAGGAAATTTCTGACAAGACAGAAATAATGCAAATTCAATCAATCACTCCAACAATCAGCACTGTTGATATAGGATATGGGCATATGTGAGTGTTACCATAGCAACTAATAGGTAGATTCGCAACCACTTGGGCAAAAGCTTTATTTATTGACACCAAAAAATTAATCTTAATAAACAAACCAGCTATTAATTTGAGCAATATATATGCTAAAAAAGTTCATATTTTGAGAGATTAAATGACACTGTAATTTGAAGGTTTACAGGGACCTCCCCTCCCCCCAAGAAAATCTGTTAAATTACAAAAATATTATATTTTATGTAAGAATCAAATATTATAAGAAATCATAATTTAGGAAGTCTCTGAAGTCAATAAAGGTTGGAAAAATATATAAAATTTTACAGAAAAAGAAAAACTTGTAAAGGTAGACGTGTGTGTACAAATTCCAAAAAACATCTGGTCAGGCTAATAAAGTACCAGTGTTTTATTCATTAAAACACTTATATCTTTTCGCTAATTCTCTTATCCTAAGAGCTAGGGATATTTTATTCCTTTTGCTTTTACCGCGGAGAAGAACAAAATGTCTTTGCATTTGAAAACGCATCAAGAATTGAAAATTTTGAGGGTCAAAACCCCAGGAACGTACTGTGAATCTTTTTGTGTTTTATGGGTTTATCAACAAGAATATCTCACCTCTTGTTTTAGTTGGCCTGAAGGGCAGTCTTTCATGAAATCTTTGTACCTAAAAAGCAATAAACGAAGCCATTAAAGAAATATTTCACGGCTGTGTTTGCAGAGCAGAGTCAATTTTCCTTCTTCCTTTAATATTCACGTTAGTTCATTTGGAAAATTTCAAAGCTCGGAAAAACTCAACTGGAGCAGCTATAAACCTTAAGTTAGCTTCCCGAGACATGAGTAGTTCCTGACGTGGGTAAAGGAATGACTCACCATTTTTGAAGCTCTTTTTTATCGACTACAAAGCAAACGAAATAAAATATTTTCAACAATTTTCAAAGTAAACAACATCCACGCGGCATTGCTACTAAAGAGCAAATGACAGCTCATTTAATGCCCTTAAATTCTAATAAACTCACAATATGTGCACTGGAGAAGCTCCTGAGTTTCCTCAGGTGATAGTTTGCAGCCTTTTTGACCCATGTCGTGGAGTTTTAGGGATTATTTTTTCATTTTAAAGACAGTAATCTCGTCCTTGTAAAAGACCGCCATAATACGCGAACTCCCACAATGCAAAGCTCCTAACGCTAAAAACAAACGTTTTGTCACTAGGGAGGGGTGGGTAAGTAATTATTAACGATTATCAATTTTTTATCAAGAGCGCAGGTGTTCAAGAGGCGGTGATTCGAATTTTGGTTCAAAATGTGTCGCAGTCGGCTATACATAACAACAGCGATTATGCCGTTAAAAGATATTATGACAACTGGCGTCAGTATATGGACAGGATTCTATATTCTTTGGTCTCGGGTTCCGGATTTTGGAATTCAAAGTAGCGCGAGCTAATGCCCAAATTCAACCTTCAAGTTTGTCTTGACGAAAACACTTAATTTCTTAGACATTAAACCTTTCATCTCGTGAATTGATAGCGCATTACTAGGGCTACTTCATAGAACAAAATAGTCAAGAGATACTATACGAAAACAATATTTAATGTCAAAATAGAAGCGGTAACCGTGCGCGTAACAAACGATTCTTTGTAAAACAAATTTGAGCTAGTTCAAGGTGTGGCGCCAGTAGATGGAATGTTGGATTCGTACGTTCTATGCCTTTGAGCAGATGGCAGCGCCTGCGGACAAAGTAATATCTAATTCCGACACTTTCAGCGAGGCTACGAAGTATAAATTTCACGCTAAAATATGACATTTTCAAAATAAGCTAAAACCTTTGATATTAATGAACTATCGCTAGCTCTGACTTTGTATTCGGTGAATTATGTAATAAATGTGTGTGGGAGTCAGTAGGTCTGACTTTATCTTCCATTTAAAACGATAATATATATGTATATCTACAAGAGTTTTTGAGTATTACTTATGAACGCGTCGTCTAGCAGAGCGACAATATCGCCAGAGATAAGAAAGAGTAGCTCTCATTGTGGTTTATTTTGGTCGGCGCGCTATTCTCCACGACGACCGTCTTTATTATTTCGTATTCTCAGACTAAAACTTTTAACAGTTTTAAATAGCTTTCATCAAACACCAAAGAATATTTTTATTTAATGATAGTACTAACAATGGCGTACGCAGTTCAATATTTGGTTTCCTAGTTAGTAATTCCAGTCTTCAATATTGTCTTAAAGCTAGGTTTTCTTTTCGTGCCAGACTGCTGGGCGGTGTTTACTGTACGACGTCCAAGCTGTGGCTAGTTTAGAGTCATAAGTTGCCTTTGATTAAACCGCAATCAAACATACAGACTAGTTTCACCAGAGACAGAAAACTAGTTACGAACGAAAACCTATACGCAATGACATTGAAACCACAAAATCACGACGGCACATAAACTATTCGTACGTACAATTGAAGTGCTACTATGACAAACTTATTGAGGGTTTCTGGAATAAAAACAACATTATTTCAGTAATGCTGAAGAAATTAAAAAAAGAAAAAGAAAAAGAGAGAGAAAAAAAGGAACTTTGAACAAATCTGTGCGCAGTTATTTTAATTCTAAGATTGGGATGAACCTAATTTTTTTGTAGCCACTGAGCATTCAAACACGTCGTATTGTGTGTCCGAGCATTAAGGGTGTGGCTGTTGATGTTTTCGTGATGTAATAGCCGGGCGCCATGTTGGTGGAACGAATTGACCCTTTATTTTATGCGTAATGTTTCCCCATTTCAGACCAATAGGATTTTGTTACAGTAGCCTCGGCTTGACGCACTTCAAAACGAGTTTACTTGGGCAAAAGCTTTGAATTCAGTTTTTATTCTAATGCGAATCGCATATGTCTGTGCATGCGCTATACGAGAGAAAAACAATACCTATATTTTTGTACTTTGGTACTTTACTAAACATTCTAGATATATTAAAATCATAGTCTAATAACATATGTACATATAAGCCTCTTCATGGTTCCGACTCGAACAATAGTCAACCAATCACTGTAGCAATGGTTTTCCCAATAGAATACATCTTGTCCCACAAACACCATCATAAACTGCCTGTTTTCACAAAGGTTTCTTGCATTCTTGGATTCTCATATTTCCATAGAATGTTGAAAAATCCCAATAAAATGTACGAATCTGTTTGTGATCAGAATCTCAGGTGTGCAGTTTTCTAGCAGACTTCGTTTGGCTTGTGGGACGTAGCAACAGTAACTATAGAGTTTAGGAACCATCAAGATTGATATTCAATCTCGTTCCCAGAGTCTGCCCGACTTTTTGGAACCCACTAACCGAAAACCGCGAAAACTTTGGGAACTTGTTACCAGTCTCGTCTGTGCAATAACGTTATTTAAGTTTGCTGGGAGTCTGGTACAAGTTTAGCTATTAAATATGGATAAAAATGGGCATTTGCATGATGACGTAATTTACTACCAAGACCAGAATGCTTTGAGTGGCTTCTATTGTCAGGCAAATTTTACCAATTGTCTCTTTATTCCCAGGAGAGTAGAGAAATCTGAATAAGAAAGCATTTTGGTAGTAAAATGACGCCAATATGCAAATGGATTATTCTGAATATAAAGTATAGATTCTCATCAGTAATACATTAATAATATAGTACTAAATTGAAAAACCATTAATTTTCACTTATTTTGGAAATAAAGTATTAAAGTTCATCTCTGGGATGACTTGGTAACTGAGACAGATTCTTTCGAACTTGATTGACAGCTGTCAATAGTAGACGTTCAAACCCCTTCACATCGAATTCATAGTTTCTAAATTTTGGGTGGTCGGGATACTTTGGGTGTAGCTCCTGGCAAAATAAATAGTTGAATGAATGAATTAAGAGAATGAATAAACGGATGGATGGATGAATAAATGGATGGATGGGATGGACGGACGGACGGACGGATGGATGGATGGATAACATGTAGAGCTGCAAGGATTTAGCCGTGAAACGTTCTGGGGGCCGGCTATACTCTCCCCTGATGCCTGCGGGCTAGAACTCTTTGTGGGCGATTCCACCACAGGTACCGTAAGTACAGAAGGGCACTTAATCGCCAGTCAGGTCTGAGGAGTCCATACTGCGCCTCAGCTCTGCGGATGTCTCGGGGGTATGGCGGTGCCTTTATTTCGGAACTAATTAGGATTTTTCGCTCTATCGGTTCGCGGTTCGACTCCTGCCATAGGCATATAGGATTATTTTTCTTTTTTTTTTCTTTTTGTTTTCCTTTTTCAACTAATACTTCAATAGACTCAAAGTGAAATGCCGTACAAAGCCGTGAAATCACAAGCCTCTAACCTAGTAGAAAAAAAAAACAAAACAAAAACAAAAACAAAAACAAAAACAAACAAAAACAAAAACAAAAAACAAAAGATACGAGGTCCGAAGACAGGCAGCCCAGTGATCGCTTCATTACTTTTCAAAATCTATTTACAGATGCTTAGGAAACGTAACCAAAACACTTCTAGCTAATCCGTTAGGAATAGACTATCGGTGCCATGTGAATATGCGTTCAAAGCATTAGCAGTATAAACGGAAGACTTGTATTACGCCAGTAACTGCTCTTGAAAGCCAATAACAGAGATTAAAAAGTTCAAACCTAAAAAATCAATGTATCCTTATCAATCTTCTTGCAGCCATGGAGGATCAACACGAGAGACAGTGAAAAAAATTGAACGAATTGTACAAACTTTAGTCAGACTTAAGGATAAAGAATTAGTGACTTTTTAACCTTTAAAGCCTTGTCCCCCCACCCCCCCAGAAACTATTACTAAACATCAAACAGTAATTGTGAATGTTGAGCAAAGATTTAGAAAGCAATTCATGTCAGTAAAGTGAAGATCACATGAGGAACTTGTACCTTAGTTTTTTCGACGACCTTGTCACTTTTTTCCCACGTTAGATAACTTAGACCTCTGTTAGAGAAATAAGCAATCAAGCAACATTCAATAAGTGATGAGTGAATGAATGGATAAATGAACGGAACGAATGATTAAATAAACGTGAGCAACTTAAAATGTTGAAAGAAAAACATGGTTTTACTCGCTGTACCTTCTGAAATGGCTTAGGCATTATTTTTGCACGTAGCCAACTATCACAAGCGCGAGTAACAGAAAATTAAACTGTTATATAAAAACTATGAACCAATATCTGCCATACTTTTCGCGATCAACTCGTTTGTATTATTTTTTGTCTACAGTAAAGGAAAGGCCTAATTTTGTAATCAAAGCCAAATTAGCTGTCACAAAGCTAATGGAATATTGAGGACGTTTTGTTGATTGACCAAGTCATTTTCAAAACAATTAGACGATATTAAGGTTAGATTAATTGCTTAGCGAATAGAAAAAGAAAAAGAAAAAGAAAAAAGAAAAAGGAACTATGCATCATGGAAGAATAAACGTGGGAATTAAAAAAGAAAGAGACAGAGACAGAGACAGAGACAGAGAGAAAGAGCAAAAGAAAGAAGTAGAAGAAAAAGAAAGACAACCTTAAACATCACATATATAATCAGATACTTCATCAACCACGACTGAATTCAATCTCAGTACGTGCAAACACAGTCATAAGTAGATAAGCCTCAATTTTGTGGGGGGAGGGGAGGGTCGGTATGCACCTGAGTCTGGCCAGATCACGGTAACAGTTAGGATCCTCACAGTTGTACCTAAAACGAGAATGAAGAGCGGTGTATTTATAACAGAGCCACGATAATGCGCATGAAGTCTGAGATTTTCGTTATACTGGCCTACATTGCAGATGTTTGAGGAGGAATTTTGGGAGGCTGGGGCGAAGCTCTGGAGCGAGGCTCCCAGGAATACAAATCGGTGCCGCATGCAGAGTTTGAAACGTTTCAAAACACTCTACCATTTCAGGCCAGATCGCATCACAAATCACACATTCACAAATCGTGTCATTATTCCTCGGAGCCTCGTTCTGAAACCTCGCCCCAGCCTCCCAAATTAGCTGAGCACAAAACCCTTTTTTCAAATATAAAATCCTTTTTTCCGGCTATGATATAAGAGAGATGATCAACAGCCACTGTCGGTGCATTGAGTTATGGATGCGCTTGGTTTTGCACTTTGTTAGTTCCTGATGTTAGCAGCGCAAATACTGTACTTACAGTTCAAACAAAAGAGCCCAGTCAGGCATGAAGAGCGCATGCGTTAATCCAGCACCATGCATACCAATGAGTATATCTGTATTATGAGTCACCTTAAACAAAGGATTCAAGACCGATATTGAGGCCTGTACACACTAAGGGTTTTGCTCCGGGAGCAGGCTCCAGGGTCGTTTTGCTCCTTCGTGTGTACCAAAGATTTTATGTAAAAAAGGTTGTGGCGGGAGCAGAATTTTGCCCTCGGCTCGTGCTCCCTGATGGTTAAATGTCAGCGAGCATGACCACACCGTGTAGCAAGCTCCTGCAGCATGCTCTCTCATGTGTACTAGTTGTGCAAAATGACCCGGGAGCCTGCCCCTGGAGCAAAACCCTGTGTGTGTATGGACCTTTAGTGCAACAGTACTACCTTTAATGTGATAACATCACAAGGTTACAACTCGATTTACGATTATTTTAATAAACAAATTGAATCTGGTTTAATCAAAGCTACACCAAGCTTTCATTGGTTCCCAATCACTTCCGGGCCGATGGTTCGTTGGATTGTTGTGTCAGCCAATCAAATAACTTTCTTGGCCGAAATCAAAAGGAACACGTGCTCTACTTGTAACGCTGGAAAGTTGCAAGCCTTACCTTGAGCTGTTCGAGAAACGGCATGTCCCTAGAAAGCAATACTTGACACATTAAATTTATATAAATCTTAATTTCATTAAATAGATTTGTTGCGCAATATCTAAGGTGAATTTTCCTCAGCTTCATGCCCCTTCAAGTTGGAACGCGCACGTAACCTTCAAAAAGTGAAGTCTCTTGCACCATATGCTTGCACTACCGACAACTAATGCATGTAGAGCCGCAAATTTCGTATAACTGTTAAAAGCTCGCGGCACGAACACGGTCGTGACACGGTCAAGTTACGGCAAGGTACGGCAAAATTTTAGAAAACATTACGACCCGAAAGGCACGCTTACAGCACCGATCGTGCCGCGAGCTTTTCTCAGTCGCGCTCTAACACATATAGTAATTCTTGTTACGTATCTCGAAAACCGAAAGACAACAGGCGCGCACAGAGGTGGTAGCCAGAAATTTACACTGGCAAAGTGATACATGACTAACAAATCAAGATAAAGAAGTTTCCGTATGACTGTAAAACGCTTTCATGCCGTGACCGTGACAGTACCGCGTGCCGTGACACGTTTCACAGTCACGAAAGCTGCTCTAACATCACGCTCAAATGAAATCACATAAACCATATAACCCATTGATTATTTACCAAGAATATGTCACAACTTTAACATTGACTCCTTGAATCTTCTTGGCAGCGTTTACAAGCTGTGATACAAGACATAACCATATTCAGGCTAAATGTATATTTCATTAATTATAAAGTTTTCAAAAGCTAAAAGAAAACCAATAGTCGTCGTAGCTTGATGTGACGGGCGGGCGGTGCAGATTCTAAGAACGATTTTTTCCTGGGTTGTTCTGGATAGGGCTTTAGCAAGTATCCATTCGTTCTCGAGCAATATGTTTATTCCACCACAACGCAGAGGTCACTATAGGACATTCTCAACCGTTTTCATGACAAATGAAAGACAAAGGCATCGCGGTCATGTTGGTGGTATAGACAAAAGGACCTAATGAGAAATCTATTGTTAAATACCACCAACATGACCGCGATGAAGTATGCAGTAACGCGAAAACCTCGTCCTATACGAGCGTCCTTTTCTAAACTACTATACTGTACTAACCTCATCTTGATTGAGAATGACTCTATACTTGGTTCCCCTTGATAGAAATGTCACGCGAACAGGCCGAGTTTTATCCTTCGAAATGGAAGGCAGAATATAGACACAATTAATGAGCTACATTTGTGATTTAACCAATCAGCAGTTTATGAAGGGATGACGTCACAAGTAACCTACCTTGAGGTCTTTCTCTTGTTTTATGTCGAGTTTGCCGATCACGTGCTCAGAGAATGCTTTAAATAATCCGCTGTTTGAACAGCCAGGGATCTAAAGCAGCCAGAAAGTACGCTGTTAAAAAGATCCACCTAAAGTCCTGCTCTTTTTTTGATTCATTCATTCACTCATTCATTCATTTATTAATTCATCCATCCATCCATCCATCTACCCATTCATTCATTGTTTCAGCTAATCAGTCAGTCAATCAATCTATCCATCCAAACCACCCATCCTCCCATCTATGAACCCATTCATTTATCCATCTTCCCTATTTCCTTCAGACTCCAATGACCATACCAAAGGGGTGTTGTAGTACAGACCAAAGACCATCCGAGGTAGAAGAGCAAAGATAGCATGTTTAAAACAGACCTAACAAAGTAAAATCAAATCCAATTAATATCACTTCACTTCTCTTCTCTCTTATCTCTTCTTTTCTCTTCTCTTCTCTTCCCTTCCCTTCTCTATTCTTCTCTTCTCTTCTCTTCTCTTCTCTTCTCTTCTCTTCTCTTCCCTTCTCTTCTCTTCCCTCCCTCCCCTCCCCTTCCCTTCCCTTCCCATCTCTTCTCTTCCCTTCCCCTGCACTGCTCTCCTCTCCTTCCAATTCCTACAGACTTACTCTTTTGCCACCATACTCATGTCCTAAGTACAAGATAGGATGTCTTGTGAAGACTTTCCACATTGCTCCAAAGTTTCCTAAGCTGTACCTAGCATGCTAAAAAAGATAGAAACAGTTAACTGCAGCATGATAACAAACCAAGCCTGACACTTAAAATGCTCCATAAAACAAGTGTGTGGGGTCACTGAGGACAGACTACAGACCTTTTGCTTAGCAGGCAGCACACTAACCAACCAAGCCACACTATTTAAACAACAAATTATTCATGACATGTATCAGTGATTAAAGGCTTATCTCATACTTACACTTTCCCAGAGAACAATGTTGATATCAGTGCTGAATGACCCATTTACATGTAGAGTAGCATAAAGGTTGAAGAAATCACAAAAATGATGGTACATATTCACAACTGAAATGATGAAAATTCAAATGATTTTTTTAGGCAAAGAGGTTGTCAAGAGGGCATAGGGGGTTCAGCAAAACTATGAAGGTGGAGTGAGTTACATTGTCTTTAGAAACATGAAAGGTGGTTATCAAAGCTGTTTATACTCCTTTCTTACCTGCATCTAACTTCATAAAGAATGTTGGTCTTTCAACAACAACATCACAGTGTCCATCTTTTATTGGATTAAAAGATAAAGAAGAAAACTTCTCTACCTGGCTGAGCCTGGGGAATACAGTTATTGGGAAGATAAAAAGGAGCCTTTCCTCAGTGATTCTCATTGACAGAGCAACATAGTTTAAAATAAACATAATCCTTTATATAGTACATGTATCATTGAGAAACTATACCAAGAGGTTAGCTCCATATTGTATCCCTGGTTAAGTTTTTTGATGACTTGTGTATCAAGGTTACAGAATCCACCAAGCTGACCATCTTTGAACATATCTGACTTGAATCTAGAGATTTTAAGCAAGGCATTTTCAGTGATGATTTTGGCTTTCTCAACAAAGGTCACTTTCCTCTTTAATGTTTCATTTCAGCAAAAATTATTATTGAAAAAAAAGAAAGAAAAAGAAATGATTTGAAAATTCCAATTTCCAATTCCATTCCCCTAGCCACCACCATCCCTCCTACCAATCTATCCATCTCCCACTCATCTATTTATCCATTCATATCTATCTGTCTATCCATCCATCCATCCATCCAAATATATATCAATAGATGTCACATGTCACCTCTCTTGTAGAGGTCTGCCATCATCTCTCAAGTCCATGTACAAATTCTTTGCTTTGCAGTATGCCAGATGATTAGTACAGGCAAATGATGAGGCACCAGCCTAATAGATAGATAGATAGCAGAGTAAACAGTTAATAGATGATCATAAAACATGTCGCATGACTAATGTTTGGTATATTCTCTTTTACAGCATGCATATAATGGGCAAAGTATGCCAAACAAGCTTTTGAATGCCTTATTTGGTAAAACCAGACAGTTTCTCATCAAAATGTGTTGGTTGAACTTACAAAATCCACTGCATTTTAAAGTAATGTATGAGATTACATATACTTTTGTGCGTACTCATGCTGTAATGAGCTCAATGCATATCATATCTCACCTTTTTACTGGATTTTGTCCTGCAGACTTTTTGTAAATTTTCCTTAAAGTTTTTAACATAACCAAAATCTGCTTCTCTCCAAAACTGTTCAACTTTTTCTTCATTGCTGTTGGATTCATAAATATAACACTGTCTCAACACATACAGGTGAATTAAAAATTACAGTACATTTTCCAAATTAATTTTGAATTGACTCTTCCTTACGATGCAAAGTTTCTCCAGCCTCTTTCATCATTACATTTTGGTGTGATAAACTGTTTAGTGCAGCCTGGCTCATATCCCCAACAATGCTTTTTGTCTTGACCCTCTGTTGTGCCCTAGGAATTAGGAATAAAGATATTATTATTCTATTATTATTTTCCATATATGGAGATTGAGGTATGGATATTTTCTAGACCACATACCCTCCTCAGACACTCTCTAACCCTTGGAAATTCCAATACCTCTTGATCAGGGAGGTATGGATATTTTCTAGACCACAAACCCTCTTTAATCCCTCTCCGTGGTATGTATCGAGGTATTGGATATTTCAAAGAATGAATATCGAACACATATAAAGCATTTAAGTACTGTACGTAAGCAACCATTAATGTGTGCTTTAAAGAATGAAATTGCTTGAAAAGCCTTTGCAAAAGCATTTTTAATAGTTGATCAAACAACGCGAAAATAGATATATATAGAGATACGGTCAAAATTATCTTCGATACGTCTTTACCCAATACTTTAAGTTTGCAGTCTGTAAGCTATCAAAAACAGCTGTTCACCACTACAGATTTTATTCACAATTAAAATTCCTTTATCTACAAAACTTTGCACGTTTTTACTTTATATTTATATTGTTACCTGGCAGTTTTTGGAATCCTTAGTACAAGTATTGGCTTCATATTTCGTTTTGTCAGCCAATGAAGAATCTTTGCTGTCATCGTTACCATCCACAAGGCTTTCAACACCGGTAATAATAATCCAAAAACAAAACACAACTAAACTAAACACAGTAAGAGAATGAATGGAACTACAGCTAAAAACTGCCCTCGGATTCATGATTTCCGTGTTAGATTACGACTTAAAATTAAGTAAATATGAAAAGAAAGTTTCTTTGATTCAGCATAGTAATTGATAGGTCGATCGAGTGGTTTTAGGGAGTTTTTAAGCCCAGGAAAAAATTAAGTCAATTTTAAGGCACAAAAAAAGTATTTCAACCGGGTTAGGCTGGTACTAACGTTGCGTGACATTAGCAGATTGTGTGACCTGTTCACCACAGGAAGCCCAAGCAGATTTCTTTAGCTTACTTTGAAATTCGGCTCATCTGTATAGAACAAGGCAGACACACTCAGCTAGGTTTGTTGTCCCACACTCTTCTACATATTCCCATGTCTCCTGGTCAAATTTGGATACAGGCAGATGAGATGCAAATGAGACATTAGGCTTCGTATTAACTCCATAGCCCCACTTGCATGATTTTTAAAACAATAAAAATGTTATTGTGGGCTCAACTGTAATAATTGTTAGCTTAAAATTACTACATGAGGTTTCAAATAAATTTTCTTTTATTTCAAATTTTAACAACAGCAAATACAACATCAAAATTAAAAAAAATAAGAAACTAAGTTCTCTTAGTTTTAAAAGACCAACTTGCCTCAACTTGAAAAAGCTTTAGGTAATTTGCATCAGATTCAGTTTAAGCCTGTCAACATGAGCAAGGCAATTTTGCAATTTACAATATTTTCCTCTTCAATATTCACAATTAATTTCCTTTGATTGCATCTGTTATATACGCTCGAATGTCGCTTTTTCGTGGGTAGTAACGCTTGTGTCCCTTTTTGGGCTTTTCTGTCTCTGGAAAACCTCCAAACAAATCCTCCTCTACATATCGCACCAAACACCTCTTTACCTCTGCTACATTCTTCACATTACATTTCACAAGATCATAGATTTTATTTACAACTCTTTCATCGATTATACGTCCCACAGTCTGACACTGTTCAAACTGATGTCCACTATGAGCACTACTTAAAGGGATTTTCATGTAAAAACGTCTTTCCAGTGAAAAGCAATGATCAGCATTTTCCTCCAGTGTGTTTTGAATTTCCTTTAGAGTTCTGGTTTTGTTCTTTTTCAAGTTGTTGTCTGAAGTACAGTTAGTGTGATCAACAAAATAATCCTTGTAGACCTTAATACCTCGGATTTGTAAGGTTGCAGTACAATTCATCTTGACGGATGATCTTTGTTTTCTTTTCCTGGAACAGTCATGCTCCTGAGTCTTGGGTTTCCAACTACCTCGTGAATCCTTTAAAGAAAAAAGTAGAAACAATGAGAACACCATGCTTTTCAGGTTCCAACACACTTTTTAAGTTTTACAATTTACAGTAACATTACATTATGTTGGGAATTTTTCTTTTTCTTTGTACATGTAATGTCACCAGTGAAGCTTCCCTTAGAGAGCAAATGTACCTTGATAGATCCATGTAGACAATGCCTAATGTCCCGACTTATGGGTGTAAAAGGATTTCCAAACATCTCTATTGGCACATTACCACGCTTGTCTTCAAATATTGGTGGAGCTTCAAGTTAAAAGAAAAAATGAAATGTTGTTAAGTTTTTCTTTATGCCATGTGCACCAAAAAAGGATTACAATGTATGGATTCTGCTGTGTCATGCAAGTGGGTTTTTTTGCAAACATAATAATGTTTCTCTTGTAACACTGTTTAAAATGTTGGTCACAAGCTCTTTTATCTCCTCACTGCTCATTTACAGCTGACTTTGCAGGCTAAGAGCAATACTTGAGTGTAATACTGGGTCAATAACAAGAGACAAGCACTCTAACTGCTTCTAATTTCTCATGTGAGGTGCAGTGATGGACAACAAAATAATTATATAGAAGTTTTGAATGATCATGTAACTGCAGCCACATTCAATGGTAGGAAAAATAAAATCATTTTTTTATGAGAAAGAATTAAATCCCTTAAGGGAAAGAGATTCTATTATTCTACCATCTAACATGACTGCCATTGGTGTGTTCATGCAAAGCCTCTATTGCATTTATTCACAGGTCTTCTCTCAAGAATAAAAAATGAATAAAAATGGCTGTGTGTGTGGAAGTGTCTATAAATTTGCAGTTACATACCACCTAAAGACATTCGTTTGTGTCCTTTTTCTTTGGAGTGAGATTCAGCTCGAATAAAACATGTTGAGGTAATCAACTGTAGAGTGTCAAGAAAATCTTCAAGCTGTTTATCATCTCCAACCAAATATCCAAAACAATAGTCTTCACTTATAATAAAGTTGTTCAAATTCTCCTTTAAGAATTTGTTTTCTTCATTCTCTGAGGAAGAATTCAAAGGTTCATCATCATCATCTATCAGGGAAAAATCATTTTCCAATAGTTCATCATCCAAATCTGGAACAGTTGAGTTAACAATGTTTATGGCAACTTCTTGTTCATTTCTGTCATCTCTGGGTGAAGTAAGAGCATTTGTAATATGCGCCCGAATGTCGCTTTTTCGTGGGTAGTAACGCTTGTGTCCCTTTTTCGGCTTTTCTGCCTCTGGAAAACCTCCAAACAAATCCTCCTCTACATACTGCACTAAACACCTCTTTACCTCTGCTACATTCTTCACATTACATTTCACAAGATCATAGATTTTATTTACAACTCTTTCATCGATTATACGTCCCACAGTCTGACACTGTTCAAACTGATGTCCACTATGAGCACTACTTAAAGGGATTTTCATGTAAAAACGTCTTTCCAGTGAAAAGCAATGATCAGCATTTTCCTCCAGTGTGTTTTGAATTCCCTTTAGAGTTCTGGTTTTGTTCTTTTTCAAGTTGTTGTCTGAAGTACAGTTAGTGTGATCAACAAAGTAATCCTTGTAGACCTTAATACCTCGGATTTGTAAGGTTGCAGTACAATTCATCTTGACAGATGATCTTTGTTTTCTTTTTCTGGAACAGTCATGCTCTTTGGTCTTGGGCTTCCATCCACCTCTTGAATCCTTAAACATTTTTTAAAAGAAAAACAAGATTATTCTACTCAAAGATATAGCCTACTTATAACTTCTTGAAAATGATGCATGAAGGCAAAGCTTCATGCAAAAATGTATTGAATTTAATAGGTCAGGCTGGATGTAAAAATATTTTACTCAAGGTAATGACTGTACATGCAGAATGACAAACAGACAAATATTTTCCCATCCAGACCAACCTAACTCAATAAGCATTTCATCATATGAACCTTTTCTGTCTTTTTCCTGTCTAATTTTAGATACTCATAAACAACTTAGCTTAAGTCAAGCACCTGCAAGCAGGTCTGGATTCAGATACAGGTTTTTCTGGACCAACTCAAAAAATCTGTACATGCCAACTCGCATGATTTTTGCCAATGTTTTTCATAGGAGCATGTGCCAAAGAGGAGAATATTAATAATCATTCTCAAAACTTATGAACATTCATTGGGTCAGGGTGGGGG
>JAAAQI020029455.1:0-18938 GCA_011800005.2 Stichodactyla mertensii | reverse complement strand
GGGGGGGGGGGGGGGGGGGGGGGGGGGGGGGGGGGGGGGGGGGGGGGGGGGGGGGGGGGGGGGGGGGGGGGAGGGGGCGAGATTCAATTTGAAAAAAATCGAAAATTGGAAGGTATGGAGCAAATTCAATTTCTTTTTACTAACCTCAGCCCAGGATCAGCTTTGATGTACGGTTCTTTTATCTTCATTGCAAAGTGCAGTGGTTTGTTTATTTTGTAGCCGTTAGTTGCCAGGTTAATCGCTGGTTGGACGAGATCTTTCCAAGGAAGTTTACCAAACTGACGCCATGCAGTGTACATTCCTTTGACTTCACCTGGAATACCAGCAGCTAACGCTCCTGGCGATTAAAATATCAAATGGAAATGGAGATCCCCCTTAGTCATGTTCATGCACTTATTTAATCGGTCGGTCGGTCGGTCAGTCAGTCAGTCAGTCAGTCAGTCATGCAGTAAGTCAATCAGTCAATCAGTCAGTCATGCAGTCAGTCAATCAGTCGGTCAAGTCAGTCCGTCAGACAGACAGTCCGTCCGTCAATAAGTCAGACGGTCAGCTGGTTGGTCAGTCAGACGGTCAGTCAGTGCGTATGTGAGAGATTATGCACAAGAGGTCTATAAATAAGTACTGCATTTCCATCCTATAAATTTAAAATTACTTAAGACTCACCAACTTGTGCTTTTTTGGTGTCATTCACGTACATGTCAGCGGTCGCAGCTGCGGGTGCAGTCTCACGAAAGTCGATCACGTGAGCTTGTTTCTTTTCTTTCTCATAGACCAACATGAAGCCACCGCCTCCGATCCCACAAGATTGCATACTTAGAAGTCCCAGGCAAAACATGGTTGCAATGGCAGAGTCGACCGCTGAACCCCCTTTACGAAGAAAATCCCGACCAAGCTCCGAACAATACCCAGAATCACTTGCGACGACCGCATGTTTATAAGGCCCTTCGTGATTGGTTGGTTTCTCGTCACCAGGCCCATGTCCTTTATTCTTTGCCAGGCCTAGACCTAGACCCAGTCCTACTCCGATAGCAATGAGGCCAACCACAACGACTAGTACGATGATGATGATATTTAAACGGGTTTTAATCCTATAAACAGATATGTAAAATGCTCAAGAATATTCCAGGGTTAGGAAATAAAACGTACGCGCATCTCTCCGTGTATTGTGGATATAAACACGCTGGGAGTGTTTCTATTGCTTTTCTCGTTCTCTATATCTCCCAGAGTGTTTATATCACAGACGTACAGAGACATAAGCGATCGTTTTATGTTGCTTTTTTTCAAATATTTTTCGTGCGTGTCTCTGTCCTCTGATGTAAAATGGTAGCCAGCCAATCAGCGCGCTCGTTCTCTCTTAAATATCTTATAATTCAATTCATGATTTAAAAATAACTCGAAAATAATTAATCATAGAGCTTTTAATCCTGAGGACGATCATTGAAAAGCGACTGCTGGATCCAAAATGAAGAGCATTTTGGCAAAGATTTCCCCCCTTCCCTTCATTTATAGCAGGATTTTTCGTTGCAGGTGGAGGATATGATTGTGGAGGACAATTTCGGAATTATTTTCATAGCGAAGTTGGTGCGTCATTGGACCCGGTATTACCAACTTAAAATCAGACTCAAGGACTTTGATAGATCTTCCTAGTGATGGCTAGACTTCTGCGCGTAGAGCATGCAGTTTTAGAACTGGACATTGCCCAATCCTCCCACCAAAAACAAACAAACAAACAAGCAAACAAACAAAAAACACGAAAACATAAGTTTAACCGCAGGATTGCTAAATATATCTCTCTGAGTATAATTAAAAGTTGTTAAAAATGAAATGGTGACAACTGACAACTGACAGGCCTGCGCCCAAGCGTTTCTGGTCTAATATCAAATCAACCGGAGTCCATACCCATGTATCCGTGAAAAACTTTGTAAGAAATTGCACATAAATTAGTGAGTTCGGTAAAAGAGTTTTATACAAAATTTTGCACTAATTTGTACAATTTTGTTAGTTATTTATCACGGATGGTATGCACTCTAACTAAAAAAATACTAGCTTAGTCAGGGCTGTAAAATTCGGAATTCTATTAATAAAGTAAGATTACTGTCCGAACTCCGAACATTGCCCGAAGGCAAGAAATCTGTCGCATTGTTCATAGCAATCTAGTTTTAACATCGTGTCACCCATGCAGTAAACACTTCCTTTCTTTCTTTTTCAAATCTCTTGTACAAGTTTTAGATATTTCTTTTCCAAATACCTGTAAAACGACTGTGAATCTTTTTTATTTCCATCGCTCCTGCTGCACATCTTATGATAGCACTGCATGAATTTGCAGATTAATAAATATCTTAAGTCATGGAATATATGGGTGACCTGATCTGCGCCAATCGCATCATACTCTCGCACTGGTTAGTTAAGATATGGTGTACCTGCCTGTTTTTTTGCGGACAACTTTTGAAATAAATAAATAAAATAAATAAAATGCTGTTTATTAGTGGTATAAAAACTCCCTATGTTAGTTCTGAATAAACCGTATCATCTGAAAGTAGAATTCCATGTCTTTACATTATTAAACTGACGCCGTATCAAAGAATTTTAGGACTGCTGGGCCCGGTTGTTCAAAGCCTGATTAGTTCTAATCCCGCCTGGGTTAACTCTATATGCGAAAGCTCGAAACGTCAGTAAAGTTAAATATATTTCTCTTTTTTTTCACGGTATTACAGATTTCTTTTTATTGGTTATTGTATTCATTACACACCGACCCAGCCTATGCTAGTTTACTCGCTAGTTTCCATCTATAGGTTTTGTTGAGAGTTACATGTAAAGGATTAGCTTTAATCAGGCTTTGATCAACCGGACCCTGTAGGCTATACTTACGTCATGTTAGCTGATTTATTCGAGGAAATTCATAACTTGAACAGCAGGAAGATATTGTTTATATAGATGTAATAAAACACGGTGCTCGAGGTTCGACGTCAGATAGTGAATTCACCGAGTAGATAACTCGATTCAGTAAGCTTGTTTGTAATACTGTGGTAGGCTTTTAGTTTTTGAATCGGTTTTCCGTGTCAGGTTTGGTAGATCAGTATAGTGTACTGCAAATTCGCGTGACTCCTCGGTAATGGTGACGGAAGAACGAAGATTTACTAATTTGATACAGAAATAACTAAGTCATGATTTAATTTCCTAATTTTAAGCAAAACCATTGAAGTGTGTCTGTGTATGTGCAGAGTCCAAGAGTCATAGTCAGGATCTAAGAGTCATAATTAGGAATTTGTAAATCAAATTAAAGAAAAGCAGCAAAGGAACCAATCAGAACACAGCTGTTATCTTGAAAAAGGATGAAAACAAACTATGATGCTCGCACCAGTTTTGTGCAACTTGTTGCATTTTTTAATCCCGCCAAACCGAGGGTGAAAGTGCATCGCTAGAGGTAGTGCACAAGCAATTGAAGAACAATTGTTCAAGAAAATTTAACTTCTAAAACTTCTAAAGAGTTAATTGCTTTGGAGTATCTTGACCAGAATGGAGGCAGACACCTGTCCTCCATGGCTTTTACCCAGCCAGCTTGTATTGATTGGTGACGTCACTCGTTCCTCTTCCCCCAAGTTAAAACAACATCCAAACAATTGTCTGGTATTAACTCATGCTTTAATATAACTACCCTTGAAAATGACTTGTTTTACACTTCAATATTAACACATTTTGGAAAGGCTTTCAAAGAAGGAATGTATATTTGATATAACTTAGCAAAGATAAGCACAAATTAATAATAAAAAAGAATTCATCAATACTCATTCTAAAACGTTCCTAACTGCAATAATTTTGCTTACATTTGAAGGGCAGACACAATAGTGGAAGTAAAAATAAGTAATGATTGATCATATTGAAGGTTAAGTTAATATTATTTAGGCCAGTACTTCAACTACATGTATTTTACATAGAAGTTAGTATTTTCACACATCGATGTGGTCCTTACTCAAGAAAAAAGATCCACAATATTTTTGATAACAAATCACGTCTCCACACAAGTAAGGATTACACAATTGCAACACCAACAGTTCAAGGGTAATTACAATGGTAAATATAATGGTTTTCTTTGTACTATTGGTGTAAAGGGCATGTACAAGAACTATACATTTCACACAGAATTGACTGGCTTAGGAAAATCGAACCTAAATACTGCTTTGCTTTTATAGATTTCAAGTCTCATCTTCATTGCCAACATCTTGAAGTACAGTTTGCTCTCCTCTGTCTGCTTCTAAAAGCAAAGTAAACTCCATTTAGTGAATGAATATTATTTGAAATGCATTTTTCAAGTGCAAACATTTGGGGTTTCAAATACTGGGCCATATCTATATAATAACTTATCTTGCTAATGAGGAAAGATATAGACAAGATGTCAGCTGAAATGGACCCTTGTTATTGCCACCAAGCTAGTGAGATTACAATGAAAAACAAACTAAAATCTGATACATTCAGGTAGAGGAAAATGGTGGGTCATATGTAATGTGTGGCAATGCTGTATCTGAAATACAAGCTCCAGCTGCAGGCAAGATTGTAGATCAGACACAGCATGGCCATGCACATTGCTTATATGTCTAGGTTAACTAGATTATGTTTGACTAAAACTTTGTACATACATGTGAACTGGGCTGAGAAAATCAGCTTTAAAGTTTATGCAAATCAGGACGATACTGTATGAGATATACAAGCTCTCCACACTTATGATTTTCTATTGTCTTGGCCTTATTAATTATTCATGAGTAATATAAGTAAGGGTTATAGAATGGACGCAAGTGTGATAAAGGATTTATCATTGCGAATGAAACTTAAACTCCAAGAGGGCGAAGCCTGAGTGGCCTTTAAGCTTCACGAGCGATGATAAATCCTTTATCAAACAAGTGTCCATTCTAAAACTGATTTATCGTAGGACCATACACAAAATGTAATAAAAAAAAAATTTCATATTTGCATTCTATAACCCTTACATATTTCGTTATTTATTCTCACTAGTGATGCTAAATATTATCGCCACTGTTTAACGCATACTAATGACGCATTTAAAACAATAGCTATCGCCACTAGTGATAGTGGAGACAATATGGGATTCATCACATCAGTTGAAACAATAGATTTAGGGTGTGTCATACGATAATTGTGGGCTAATTGTGTTTATATTTCTGTAAGTCTGTATTTAATAGACCATAAAATTTGCTTGAATGAACTACTGAAAACAACAGTTTCAAGTTAATGTTCTTTGTCAGACCCTACAAAATGGTACTACTATGAGCTGGACACCATCTTAGGATTTCATGGACTGTTCAATCATCACAATCCCGTTTGAAGTTGTCAATGCTATCACACACAGTCACACATTTTGTTTTCAACTATGGACCATTTAGTGCAACAGAGCAAATACTAAGTCCCTTTTCACATTCCATAAAACTAAAACCACTGTTTTCATCAACCAGACTCATTTGTACAGGGTTAGCCTCATTTATATTATGTTATTCATAGGTACTAGTGAAAGTCTGTGGGAATTTAGAAGTAAGTCTGGAGAAGCTGTCCTTCAGTATCAATTTAAAAGTGTTTGTATAGTTCAAGTTGAATATTTTTCGCATTGCTGTTGGTATGAATGGGCTTTAATCACATGGCAGCCATGTTTGCTCCCATGAGAACAAAAACCTTTGTTTGGAACATTCTGAAATGCCTAAAAGAGAGGGCAAGGGGACCCAAGGGATATAAAACCTATTCTTTCAACCAATTTGCTCTTAAACCAGGCTAAACCTGAACAAATGAATCTGTAGTCATGAATTAAAGAGGTAATTATGGGATGTGAAACAGCAATATTCCAAAAACAGAGATTTTATTGTCAATTAGAGCAGAATACAACCTTAGATGTCACAATAGAAGCATTCTGGGCTTTCATTCATTAGGGCAGTCAGGTAGGTCAGAAAATCATGGGGAGCATTACATTAATTAACTAACCTAAAAAAAAAAAAGTGGTTTACAAGCTTTTTGCCCTATGTAGAGAGGGAATGGTTGAGATTTTAAAGATGAAACAAGTAATTTTCATGACTCCTTTGCCCTAACAAATGAAAGCCCCTCACATGTCATGTGTAAATACTTATTATACAAAAATAAAGCTCAAGGAAATTATGAAAGGATAAGACAATGTGGACTGAAATATATCATTAACCCTAATAAAATAGCAGAATTCTAAAATAATATACGAGGAAATATTGAGCAAGAATGCTTGGGGCTAAAAATCAATGTTATGCATAAATGGAACAAAAAATGACATACCTTCTGCTGGGTGGTCAGCTGTCCACAAAGTAAGGTTATCTCTAAGAAGCTGCATAATTAATGTGCTGTCTTTGTAGGAATCCTCACTGAGCCGGTCCAACTCAGAAATAGCCTGATCAAAAGCAGTCTTAGCTAGTTGGCAGGCCTTTGTTGGGTCATTCTGAATTTCATAGAAGAATACAGAGTAATTCAGGGCAAGACCTAAACGGATGGGATTTGTGGGAACAAGTTCAGCTTCTGCTATTTTTTGAGCAGCCTCATATGCTTCCAATGAATTATTTGCAGCTGCTTCATTCTTGGAATCATTCTTGGTAAACTCGGCCACGTATCTGTAATAGTCTCCTTTCCTGAAAGGAATAATATAACAATCAACAAGTCATCAGTAAAGGAGGAGCAAAATTTTATTATATATGTGGCCAAGATGAACAAAATGCGCTTTTATTGCTGAACAGAGCAAAAATTAAATACATAAAAGGGATTTGAACTGAACTTAAAATTGTTTTTAAAAATAAACAGCAGTCTCATTTGTATACATAACTGAATCTTACAGAGACTTGAGAAGATATATATTACTCAATACAGACTGAGCAAGACCAGTAAATAACATGTTTATTTTTCCTTTTGTAGTTATTATTTTCTCCATACAATTTTATCATGCTCAAGTTAGGATACCATTGGACTGGGCATATCGTAAAAAAACGGACCACTCGCGAGCCAATCATAGTGTGCACTTTCCTAGGATACCTGACTGGAAAAAATAAATGCATTTATATGTATATTTTAAGAATGGAGTCAGTGGTCCTTTTGCTAAAATATTTAATTTAATGAAAAGGTTGGAAAAAAGCTAAAATTGCCAATTAAAAAAACATCTGATTTGACACTTCTGCACAAATGGTTGCCCCTTTTGATCATACCAGCTTCATAGTAATCATTCAGATTTGTTTTCAGCATCCTTTTTTAATGTTGTTTTAAAGATACATTTCCTAGGATGTATACTGTTTGCAGTGCACAATCTTAATAAATTTTGATTTTAACAGTATTTAAGATAGAAGTCAAGAAAGACACTATTGCCTTTTCTCACTGGCATGGCATGTCAGATAAAATCTTAAATACTTCTTCAAATGAGATGACCTGTGTGGTTATTTTTGGATGGTTTTTAAAAACTGTTAAAATCTAAAATGTGCCATCTAAGACCAAAACATTTGGCTCAACTGTGAAATTTCTGGATGAGGTAGGTACATTCAACATTCAAAACATTAACATTTTTAACTGATTTTGTCAAGCCTGGATTTTAGCTTAAATATCGTCAATAACAAGGATCTTTTTGGCTTAAATCTAGACTTCTAAAATAAAATAGAAAACTAAGATTCGTGAAAAAAAATAAAGTGAATGTTATTTGGCACTTTTTTTTAATGGTGTGAATATTAAAAAAAATCTGGTTATGTTTAGACCTATGTCAAACACTCCTTTGCAACAATGTACACTTGACAAGGGGATTATGAAATATTCGCTTTTTAAGAACAAATTTACCTAGTATTGATTGAAAATAAGCCTTAATTGTCTGTGAGACACGGAAAAACGGAAAATAAGGAACTATAAATATGGGAAATAGGGTAACTGTCTTAAAAAGCAAGTTAAGGAGAGAGAGAGTAGCAGATGGGTCGTGGTTTTTGAGGGTAACTCACATTTTATAATAGAATACTTTCGATTCTTTCGATCCTGCCGAATCGATTAAATGATTTGTTAGAAGATCCAAAATTTCATCGCAGATATCGTTTAGTTCCTTCTCGATCTGCAATCGATATGCTACAATCATTCCCAGTTTGGGATTGTCCTCGCCTTTGGCTCTTTCTTTCTGCTCGATGCTAGAAATAATACGCCACGAAGCTCGTCTCGCACCGATGACATTTTTGTAAGCCACAGATAAAAGATTACGCTCTTCTGTCGTCAAATCGACATTCAATAGAGCAATGTTCTTCATCGAAGTGACCATTTCTAAAGGAGTCAAGAGAAAAAAATGTTAGTCTTTCCTTTGCGTCTTGTCAAAATGTAAACACGATGACAACACCAAAGAAATGTTAAAGAAGAAATTTTTCACCAATATAGCATTAAAGGGTGCTTAATCACCCTTACGATTGTTCAAAGGTATCTTAGGCAACTCTTAAAACACACCACTGCTTACAAAGAAAAAGAAAAAACGAGATATGTACGTTGCTAGTCGTCTCACTTAAAATTCCACAATATCATGGCGACAGCTAAGCGAAAAGCGATTCAAAAAGACCAAAAAATGCAGCGAGAAATTCAAGCCTTACCATTGTATCGTTCCGCCTGCTCGGCCAGCTTGGCCATATATACATTATCTTCTCTGTCGGCCATGACGATGGCTGAAGAAAAGAGAGATTGAAGAAGATGAAAATTGCAAATAATCTACCCTTTCTTGGTCAAAATGGCCGTCAAGACAGGGCGCGGTAAAGCGGCTTGCATACCGGTCACAAATCACGTGACAACTGACGCATGAATTACCATAGTAACCACAGGAACAAGAGGGTCAAACTCTAAAGCAGCCAATCAGAATCAAGATATCTAAAGTAACAGGCGGCAAAAAAGCAATACAAAATAACTGCCAAAAAATAAATAAAATAAAAATAAACTACCTAGGCGGTCTTTTAATAGATTTTGCTTTCTTTCTTTTTTTTTTTGCATTCAAACGACTAATTGTGATGCCGGTGTTCGCACGTTTTTCGCTTACAGCGAATTTTTTCGCTTTGTTTCGAATTCTATTACTATTGATAGCGTTCATCAACGTACGACTGTCAAAATGCGAAAAGCGTTACATTTGCATAAATTGTAAAAGCTTACAAACGAAGAAAAATATTATACAGTCATTTCAAGAAAAATAGAAGTTTCCTGGTGGAAAAATAAATCAAAAATTTCAAAGTCACTATATGTTCTTAAAATAGCCTTTCGTAAAAATAAATGGACAGAATGAATGACGAAAAAAACGTGTAAAAATACTATACTTAGAAAGCGCTCGTAATTTATGTAGAGAGGAGCTGTGATGATTTCAACTTTCCCTGACATTTTGGGGACTCTTCCCCTGTTATTCTCAGTTAATTTTTTTCTGAACCCCGCTTTTGTGATATTCTGCAAGCAATAGTAAAATACCACAAGACTCTCCTTGTACCTTACTTTTGGTGAAATTTTTGAAAGCCCCCTCATCCAAATCTACTGTTTAAAAATATTGTCCTTCCCTCAAATCAACAGAGCACCCGCTCTACATAAAATATAAAGGTTTCCTTAACTTCACTGACGTTTCGAACATCCTTCGTCGGAGTAAAAAATTACTATATAGTTAGAATCAAAATGCGTTGGCGTCCAGCTATACTCTACTTCCGCCTTACAAATTCACACGCGAACCTTTGAGAAAATTTTCAATTCAAGAAATTTATTGAAGACGCAAAATGTACGTATTTTAACTTCTAAACCAAAGAATTAAAAGTAAAAATATAAGATTTTTGGCTGCGTTTCTTCTGTATTGAAAAAATGACCTTAAAGATTGCGTTGTTATCGTGATATTAAAATACACGAGCCCGCTTTTGAACTGGTCCGCGTTCCCGTGCAATAAAATGTGCTCAGATTGTTGTTTGCGCAAAGATGGCGGCCACGTGGAAGGACTGTCGACCAAATCTTTGCGCTTTGACGTTAAAATCTGTCGAAAAACTTGGATTTACTTCGATGACCCCGGTTCAGGTTTGTGGAAAATCTTGTTGTGTATCTGATTTCGAAGGTTTGGTTGTTTTCCCAGAGTTATTGTATTTTTATTGAGCAATGTTTATAGTCATAAACTTTTTTAATGGCACAGTGTTTTTGCACTACAAGGAGAGTTTTTTTTTCGGTGCAGGGGCGGGGGGAGGGTTGAAAGGATTGGAAGGATTAGCACCATTCAAATTTTGTTTTTGGTTGCGCTGTTACCCCAGTGCCAGTGTACTGTACTGTATACACCTATTTCACAAAAAGGTTGTTGGTCAGTAATCTAAAATCTGAAATCGAAGCCAAAAAAATCGGCAGCACAGATCATCCCTCAAAGGTGTTGTCATATTTAGCTATTTACTGATTGTGAACTATTAAAAGAAAAACTTTATTTGAATATAAATTCATAGCTCATGCCCTCAATTTCTCTTGGTCTCCGATTTCAGATTTTAGATCTCTGACCGACAATGTTTTTTTGAAATAGGTTTTTACAGCAGGGAAGAAGGAATATAGGGAATGCCAGGGAGCCCAATACCACATGCACAGGTTGGCTATGTACACTTAAATTATTTCAATTCAAAAATTATTGGACTCTTTTTTATTCGTCTCATTAGGCTGCTGCTATCCCATTATTTATATCCAATAAAGATGTAGCTGTTGAAGCAGTAAGTCAATCAAGGCAGTGTATCTCTCAATGATAAATGTATACAGCTATTTCAAAAAGGTTGAAGGTGTGAATGATGGGTGATTGGCAATACTCCAGTTTCCAGTTCGTAGTATACTGCTGTATTTGTTGATTACAGACTCATTTACTCAGGGTTAGCCTTGTTTTTGTTTAGAATATTCACATGCTTTAGTTAAGTTCCGTGGAATTTCAAAGTGTTTTTACTGTTGAAGTTGTGCATTCTTTGCTTTATCTTTGGCAGTTATGAATATTTTAACAATGAAACGAAGTTAATCCTGAGCTAATAAGTCTGTAATCAACACATACAGCAATATTTTAGGAACTCGAAATAGGTCTGTTACACAAAACTAAAGGAACTGTGAAACAATAAAGATTCTTTGTATTCATTTCTTAAATATCTATAAACATTACCCATTCAGCAAAGAAATTAGTTTGAAAAATGTAGTATGGCTCATTCATCTTGTGAAATCTCTCGCTACAAATCCTCTAGCTACAAATTTAAGGTTTGATCTTTGGGTTCTCCTCTGTAAAAATAATCATTGCACACTGTACTATTGACCCAAGTAATATTTCTGCCATCACAGAAATGATGCAAATTTGATAGTCTGGTGTTTGATGTTTAAAGGTGACAGGTTCTGGAAAGACACTTGCATTTGTGATTCCAATTATAGAAATATTGATGAGAAGGTATGTTTATACTGAAGACAGGAGATAAATTTTGGATAACCTTGATAATGTGTGATGAATAGGATGATGATTATAACTATATAATCTGTATATATCATCCGTGAAAAAGTTAACTAACAAAATTGTACAAATTAGTGCAAAGTTTTGTATAGAACTCTTTACTGAACTTATTAATTTGTGCAAATTTGTGCAATTTCTTATAAAGTTTTTCACCGATGCATGCACGATGTATACAGCAGTTATACAATGTATGGAAAAAATGTTTTGAAATTAATATGAAGTATTATTTTCGTTCATCTTTAGGGAAGAAAAGTTAAAAAAACATGATGTAAGTAGGATTATACGTAATGTTAAGTTACCGGTAATGGCTTTTTAAATTATTATCACCATAAGATTAATTAATTTGTTTTGTGTAGTTATTCCAATAAGTTGGGAAAAGGTCTATTATTTGTTGGACTTTAGCAATGTTGTTGTTTATTTGTTTTAATTATTGCACTGTAGATTGGAGCACTTATTATAACACCAACAAGAGAGCTTGCAAAACAGATTGAAGAAGTTCTTAGTCATTTCACACAAGAAACTTCAAAACTGAGGTAAAAAGACCATGCAACTAAAGGATGACACATCATAATGACTGATAAATCCAATTTGAAACTTGATGGGAATCCAAGGGAACTAAGGGTGAGGTAGCAATAGCCAACACCTTTCTCATCTTTAATTCCTGGACTTAGCATTTCATGTGAGACAAGTTTCTCATTGGGTCTTTCCCTTGATTTGAGGGTTTTTCTTCAGGTTCTCTGTTTTTTCTCCCACCCAAAAAAACCCAACATGCTAAATTCCAATTCAATCTGTGAGCCCTGACTTAGATCAGCCCAGAGGTTGTTTCAGGGATTGATTAAATTGAAAATTAATTTCATTATTCTTGTTAAATTCTCTTTTTTCTTGTTTGTTCTTAAGGCAGATGCTTTTCATTGGGGGTGGAGAAACATCAACTGACATTAAAAACTTCAAAGACAATGGGTAAGCAGATCAGTAATAAATGATGTGGTAGGGAAATGTGCCACAGTGAATGTATGTAATGTTCACACGATGTTGGTGGTTTACAAAGAAGTGGGTAACGTGATGATTCTATTAATACCTGTAGGTTAAAATTCGAACTATATACATTTTAATCAGTTACTTGGATAAATGATAATGTTGGTGGTGATGTTGGTGGCAATGGTAATGGGGATCATTGGATGGTGATAGTAATGGCAATGGGGGAAATGGATGATATCATTGAGGAGTGATAATGCTTGATGGTGATAAATGATATATGATAGATTGGGATGGGTGAGGGATATCGATAGTAATGATAGGACAATAACATTTATAATGTTAATAATTAAGATGATGGATAACAATATTAATAATGCTTTTCATTTTATCCAGTGGTAATATCATAGTAGGAACACCAGGAAGATTGGAGGATCTTTTAACAAGACAGCAACATCATGGTATAAATTTAGGAGCGCATTTGAAATCCTTAGTAAGTAGAGTGTGATTTTTTTGTTTGTAAATTCTAAATGCCTAATTCTAAAAATGTATTGAGTACTTAGGATGACTTTTTTGACTGGCTCAAAGGTAAATTGGCAGAATATTATGTTAGGTTTACTGCTATTTCCAGTTGAGCAAGCCGTGTGCCATTTTTGAATGGGTTGAAATTATATGTTTGAACTTATCATTTCCCACGTTGCCAACCATATATGTATACTTTGTTTTGGCACATGAATGCATTTTGACCCAATCAAAAAGAATGGCATGTGACACACTTGAAATTTTACTGACAAAAGGCTTGTCTTTCAGGAAGTTCTTGTACTTGATGAGGCTGACCGTCTCCTTGACTTGGGGTTTGAATCTAGGTACACATCAAATAGGCATGGTCATTATGATCATTCTCTCTTGAAATTCTTTTCAAGATTAGTTTTCTATTTGAAATGATTTTGCTATAAAATGCTCATTTCCTTTTCCCTTAGTATCAACTCAATCTTGGGATTTCTTCCAAAGCAACGGAGGACAGTAAGCAATAGACCTCTCATATGATCACAGCTATAAATTATTCAAAATGAAAATTAAATCCTGTGGCTCTCAACCTGGCTGATGTAATTTACATTTAATCTATGATACATGACTATTATTATATTATATTGTATGTGCAATTATTTACTAAGAATGATGAAGTTACAGTCATATCATTAGAAGTCATATCATTAGATAAAATAAAGTTGTCTCTGACTTGAATATACAGATTTTTCAGACAACTCCATGCCTTCTTCAAGTGGCACAATATGCCATATCTTCAATATGCAATTAGTTTTTGAAAAACTCTAAAAAAACTGAAATCATAAGAAAGCAATATTTTGATTTTTTAGGGTTTATTTTCTGCAACTCAGACAGAGGAAGTGGAGGCTTTGGTAAGAGCAGGATTGAGAAACCCAGTGAGGGTTACCGTGGCAGAGAAACAAACCAAAAAGAAGGTATAAAATTGATAGATCTTTTGGAATTGTGCTAATAGGTAAAGGAATGATTTCTTGTTGCCACCACCAAATCTCTGTCATTGCTCTACTGTACATTGGATAGAGAAGTGTGCAAGACTTTATTGAGATTGAATGACTGACTCATGGGGCAGCACATCAGCTATATTTTCTACCATTGTTGTTCAGTTTTTTGTCATTATAATCTGTTTAATATATTAATAATCAATTTAATGTCTACTTTTTTAGTCTTCTCAAAGAACCCCAACAACTCTGAATAATTTTTATTTGGTAAGATATATTTGATTACCTAAATAACCCAAGTGAATGAATGAATGAATAAGAAAGAAAGAAAAACTCTTGCCAAGGAGAATGCTACAATTAAGTATAATTAATAAGCTTTAACCTTTGTTGTCTTTGACTTAGTTTTCACACACATCTTTCAACATGTCTTGCAGATCTGTGAAAGCAAAGAAAAGTTTTCTCAGCTCATTGGTTTCCTCAGAGAAAGAAAGGTTATTAGGCCTTGAATAGGACTACTGTATCTTCAGAGCTTGATCATTTTATTGAATATATTTAATCTTATATTGTAATTTTTTTGGTGCATGTAGGAACAAAAGCACATGGTTTTCTTCAGTACTTGTGCTTGTGTTAATTATTTTTCCAAAGCTCTAACAAAGTAAGTAAAAATTATGCATCATTAGTGATTTGGATATATTGCATAATTTTTTTTCAGCTTGAACTGTTGCCATGAGTACTTGCTTACATGTTTACATTTCTTTTTCAAGGTTTATTCCCAGTGTTACTATAATGGCTCTTCATGGCCAGATGAAATCCAATAGACACAAAATATTTGACAAGTTCAGAAAACTAGAAAGGCAAGTCAGCCAGTCCAAATATATGTATATATTTATTTCCACCATGTTTTTCTAATAGCAGTAACTTTGTTGCTGAACATAACTATATAAAAGATGAAAGGGAACATATTTAATGGATTCTCACATAAAAAACATATTTCAAGCAAGAGAGTAGGCTGAAATAGAAAAGTGCCAAGGTGGATTTGATCTATTATTTTTGATATATAAATTCTTTGCTTTTCCTGTTCAGTGGTGTTCTTGTCTGTACTGATGTTATGGCACGAGGAGTTGATATCCCAGAAGTCAACTGGGTCATACAATACGACCCTCCGAGCAGTGCAAAGTATGTTTTCCTGTTACAGAAAGGCTAATGTTTGTCCTCATCAGATTCATTTTACTACTTGATTATACATGTACCATATATACATGTATTCTTCTTATAAGAGATTTTTTTCTTGTTTTAGTGCTTTTGTACATAGATGTGGAAGAACAGCAAGAATTGGAAATGAAGGTTGGTATAAATTTGTTATTTCTTGTTAGAGATGGTTACTTTTCATTCCTTCTCTTTTTGTTCTACTTGCTTTTGCTTGCAAAAAACTTGCCAAAATTATAAAAATGATCACTGTTATAAAATCAGTGTTTTTGTTTTGTATTCTACAGGAAATGCAGTTGTATTTCTCCTTCCCCAAGAAGATTCTTATGTTGAATTTATTTCCATAAATCAAAAGGTAAAAATTAAGTTTTCCTCGCTAAGGAGGCTTTCATAAAATATATACTGGTAGCTATTCAAA
The DNA here is from genome assembly GCA_011800005.2 of Stichodactyla mertensii. NCBI lineage: Eukaryota > Metazoa > Cnidaria > Anthozoa > Actiniaria > Stichodactylidae > Stichodactyla > Stichodactyla mertensii. Next base: position 3,355 of record JAAAQI020029455.1, on the reverse strand, counting down.
AAAGGTTGACGGGGCAAATGGCGAATGGCGAATGGTTATTAGCAGTTGCATGACCAAAAGGAACTATGGAGCAATAATTATCCTTATAATTATTCATTTCTTAAATACCTAAAAATGCCTGTGCCATTCAGCGAAGAACTTCAACAGGCATTATTTAGGGTTTTAGAAATGAATATGAAGAAATTCTTATTGCTCCACAGCTTCTTTTGGTCGTGCAATCACCAATCACTGATCGCCATTCATGGTTCATCCCATCAACCTTTATTGAAACAGCTATATATGTGTGGGGAAGGGAGAGTGGGGTCAGCAAAATTGAGGGGGGTTACATTATCTGAAGTTGCAGAGGTGTGAGGCTGAAGGTAAGACAGATCAAAGTCTTGGATGTTGTAGGGGGGTTATGAATTATTTACTGTCCACAGAGGGGTTTATGTAGTATTTAAGAAATGAGCAGCAGTGTTTTATCAAATATAAAACCCCAAGGGGTTGAATTTTTAAGGAATGAACTAAATTTGGCAGAGAAAATCCAAGTTAAAGTTTATACAAATGAAGACAATTCTTTATCAGATATAAAAACTCAATGATTTTTTTTTTTTTTTCTGGTCAATGATTTCTATTGTGTTTTGCTCATTAACTATTCATGAGTTTTTAAAGAAATGTTTGGTAGCTAAGGCCCAAAACCCACTAAAAAAGAAAGAATTAGAATGGAAAATTGAGTCTGGACTCCTCTGAACCTGAGAACTGAATTGATTTTCTCATTCTTCCTCACCACCGAAAGAAACCAACATTTTTTGTATATTTAATCAATTGCCCTTTACAGGTACCCTTGCAACAACTAGAGGTAAATAAAGATTTTCCCAACCTCATACCAAAACTTAAAAAGTTGGCAACTAAAGACAGGTATAATATTATTTATGTGAATCAAGTTGTGATTATTGAGGTGTAGGGTGGCTCTGTGTAAAGTGTCAGTGGTCACTAGGGTTTAAAAATTGAAGCTTCACCCCAGAAAGAATGAATCAGTACAGAGGGCACACGTTTAGGGAAGAAGGAATCTCCTGAATGTTTTCATTTACAGTCCCAGTGAACTTGTGTGTGCCAATAAAGATTTTCTATGTTAATTTTGTTTGTCTTTTTCTCTTATTTACAGAGATTTATTTGAAAAGGGGACCAAAGCTTTTGTTTCGTTTGTTCAGTCATACAGAAAACATGAGTGTAGTTTGATCTTCAGGTTTAAAGGTAAACTCTAGATAAAAAAAACATTTTATCATTCTTGTTTGCCATTTATAGAGCTCCACAAACTTTTGTTACTGTGATTCTTGATATTCTGCAAACTTGGTAGTTGTGAGCTGCCCATTGGAATTTGGTTTTTCACTGCTGCCAGTCAAAAATATAAGAGCTACTGATTATTTTTGATTGACAGCAGCAAAAAACCAATTTCACAAGCTGTTGAAATGTCCGAGTTCACAGAATGAGAGTTGCAGTAAGCAATATCCTATAACATTATGACACCATGGCTTGTTTATCACAGGGGCAGAATTGTTCCTATCAATAGAAATTTGCAGGAAATTCATAACCATGATAAAATGTCAAGTCTCACAATGACTGCAAGAATAGAATAGAGCCAAGTTAAATTTGAAGGACAAAAACAATGAAATAATTGATTCTCAAGAGAATAAAATTCTATTGTTTCGTCCTCCATCCTTAACTGCTTTGGGAATTACTGCAAGGGGTCTTCATGTATATCCATGACTTTAAGATCTATCTTCTGATGTAATCTTTGTTGTTACTGTGATTCTTTAGATTTAGATCTTGGTCGATTAGCAGAAGGATTTGGGCTTCTCAAGTTACCCAAAATGCCAGAACTAAAAGATGTCACTACTGAAGGCTTCACAGCCACTGATATAGACTTTGACAAGATTCCCTATCAAGAAAAAATACGAGAAAGACAACGGCAAATGAAGTTAGAATCCCAAAAAGATGGGGATTCCAAATCCAAACAAAACAGAAAAAGAAAATTGGGAAATGAAACAAATGCATGGTCAAAAAGCAAAGAGAGGAGTATTAGAAGGGCAAAGCGGAAAGCTAGGAGAGAGTTTAAAAGAAAGCGCAGACACCAGTTTGATGAGAAAGACCTAGATGAGCTTGCCTCTGAAGCACGTTTAGTTAAGAAGTTAAAAACAGGAAGAATAAGTAAAGAAGACTTTAATACTCAGTTTATAGGTACAGAAGATCAAACTGAAAGTAGTTGAGGTATTAAGAGAAGCATGTAAATAAATTTATTTTAAGACTGGAAATAAATTCAGAAATCACATGGTAGCTTAGTAGCATTTTAAATGATTTTCCTATGGGTGGGGGGGGATTGTGTAGCCTGTGTTGTACTGGAGCTATTCCCAGACTAATTACACACAGGACAGTCATATTGAGGGGGGATTTTGTCAAAAAATGAGCCTTCCCTGGTCCCCACAACCCTTCAGTCTGCAGTTGAATGGCTGACCTAAATAACGACAGTGTTGAAGACCTACTCTTGTACCCCCTTGAAAATCCCAAGCATTACTGTTCACAGTCGGAGACAAACATCAAACAACAGCCAAGTTATGCACAATAGTTGTTTTATTGATTTAATAGCGTCTGGCTTGCTCAGAACTTCATTTCATGTGGGTATTGGCCCTTACGCAGAGAAAACAGAGATTTAAGGTACTTCTTCATGTGGGCGACATTCGAGATTAAAGGAAGTATTTGGTCATCTACTGTCTTCTGGTCCTCAATGCGTTTATCACTCACTTTTTTCTCCTAAAAATTCAAATCAAGTGTCAATGTTTTTGATGCAGGAGAATAAAAACAGATGGAAAAGGTGCAGGTTTTTGGTTTTCCCAGCATGAACTGCTGTCACGTGGAATAGACCTCTTCACTTTGGGATTAATTTTTTTCCTATTTCAGATCACATTTTTCCCTTGGGACTTTATTCTTTATTTCTCAGAAATGCTTGAAAAGGTAAGCTACTACTGAATTCCCTGAAGTTTCAGCAGCCCCCTCAGAACGGTTTATTAGGTTTTCATTTGGATTGATCAAAATGATCACGTGACAATGCATACTTTTAGGCACATGCGGGTGGCAAGGTTCAGTGTATGAAGTCTGCAGTTTAATGCCAAACATTTCAACATTGTGAGACTGCAGACTGTAGGTATCACCATCTCATTCCATGTGTGTTTTTCAAATGACCATTTTGATCAATCCAAGTATTTTACATTTTACATTTATTTTTTTACATTTATTTATTTTTGAAGGCCACCATATACAATTTGTACATTGGCACATGGCCAAAGAAAATACATTAAATCAGGATCTTATAAATTAATGT
>JAAAQI020029233.1:0-18943 GCA_011800005.2 Stichodactyla mertensii | reverse complement strand
ATATAATATAATAATAATAATAATAATAATAATAATAATAATAATAATAATAATGACAATGATAATAATCCACTAAAAATGTTTAAACTCGCTTTTAATCTAAACTGAAATATTTCTAACAAAATCACTTTTTGAAATTCTAATGTTTCATCTCGAGCACCTTGCGGGAGTTGATGTTTTCTATTTCAGTTCCAGTTGATTACATTCGTTCAGTGTCACGTTATGTATGTGAGCTTTCATCCGTTTCATCTAAAACGCTAGCAAGAAACTAAACTAAATAAAGAGCAAATGAAGGAACGATGTCGTGCTAAAACAAGCTTGGTGTGGAAGCTTCACAGTGGGTGGATTTTATTTACAACCTAATGAATAATTATCGCTATTTGTACAAAACTACAAATCCTAAGCCACCAAGAAAGATCAACAACTTCGTGATCAAACCACAGGAGGGACTCTGTACAAACATCTACCTTTTCTAGAGCTTTATTATCAGTATATAGTGTAGACCGCGTTAATAAAGTCTAATATTGAGACAAGTAAACTAATACTTTTCATTAGTTAATAGTTTCATATTTTAAATTGTTAAAATTTCTACTTTTAATTGGAAAAGACATTGTTTTAAGAGTAAAACAAGTTTGCTTTCGTGACGATGGGCCGAGATGAATAGTTTAATTAAATACAGGCAGAATAAATAGTTATAGCAGAGAAAGCAACACCGTGTCTAACGGTCCAGAAAGGTCATCATCTTCGTCTCCACGTATCCTTATATTAAACTAGTACCAGCATGAACACACGGGCAAAGCGCTTGATAATAAATGCATAGATATCAACCCTGGAAATACGCTGTACTCAACACATCATTGCTGTAGTGATGGCATGTGTTCTAGCCCGTGGTTAGGGGAAAACAAGTGCATTTGCTGTGCGATTTGAGTCGCACATACAATGGCGATACGTTAATACAATTAATTATCATCTATCATAACACACTCAGTGTCAAAAGCCACTTGAGAGCATCACTGTGTTCGAGCCAGCAAGTAAAGGACGATGGTACATGATGGTATACTGTTACATTTCATGGTGTTCATTCCTTTCGTTCTAATGGCTCATCATGTCAGATTGCTTGAATCGTCAACTTTACAAACACCTAAGTACCATAACAAGCCGGTCTTTCTGTGCTTTTGACTGACTGTAATCAAAGTTAACATGATTGGAACTGATTCACATCATGCTTAGTTGTTTTTCTTATTCGATTGCGATTGTGAAGTTATTTGAAACGTTTATTATTCGCTAAGGAAATATATTTCTAGTACTTAATTAATAACACTGGCGACCAAGCTACGACTCTATCTGCCGTGTTTACTTTCTCGTTCAAATGCAACTACTTAATCTCTGTTTTATTTGCTTTTTAGTGACCGCTAAGATTTATCGGTAAAAAATAAGTGATTGTGTGGTTAAGAGAGTTCCGCCCATTAAAAAAAACAGTCCAAGCATTGCTATTTGCCTACATATCGATCATTGCCAAGAGCTGAAGCAATAAATCACTAACATACTGCCGTAATTAGTTTGTCCTTGATCCACAAGCCTACAATTGGTCAGGGCATATAAATACCACAAAATACCAACCATATTCTAATTTTTTTCTAAATGAACAACAACCTTGAACTCCAAGCTATCGGTTTGGCAGGCTAGCCGTTAGAAACAATAATCGCTCTGTCCGTCAGACTCTACAGACCTAAATGAGTAGACAACTTTAAAATACAACGGTCTAGTCGAGCGGCTTGCGTTGGCGAGATAACAGAGTATTTCAAGAGTTTTGAAAATATACATATATTGACAAATAATGGCACGATATCTAGGCTAGAATAGTGTGGTACTCCAACGTCATCTACAAACACTGTTTTGCTTGAAATAACAACAAAATAACACTAAACATTTGGGCAGCAGACGACTTAGTGTCTCTTCACTTTGACACTGAACAAGAAAATATCTAAACTATACTCTAACTCTACATCCCAACTGTTCAGAATATATTGAATAGCAATGACTGACATTTTTACCTCTGACGGACGCCTTGGTTTTGTTCTTACGCTCTAAGAATCGTTGAAGCATTTTGCGTCGTCTTTGCTGGGGTCTGTCTGTTTGGTTAGGTAGAACTACCATCTCCCATCGAAAAGATGCTAACGAAACAGAGCGCCGACTTGGGATCGTTGCGGTGATGAGCGTAATGTTGCACAATGTTCACGTTGTGTTTTTTGCCCGAGGAAAATACCGAACGGAGTCAAGCTAAGCTAAGAAGACTGGAACCTAACTGCAATTGTATCCGTCACTTCAAACGAAAGTGACAAGATGTCAATCGTGCCGCAAGGACAGGCAAACACATAGTTATATCCCAGTTTACTTGATGGATGGATGGAAGAACAAATGCTTACTTTTGTTAGGATGCGTATATCAAATTCACTAGTGTCCCTAAAATAATCTGAACACAATTGACCTTACTCAGACTGAATACAAGATAGATATGTGGAAAGCTTATGATGTCTGTTGCAGCTGACGTTACTGACTTTATTATCACTAACTCCATGGCACTACTAAGAGCTAGAAGTTCGCAAAAATGAATAATAAGGAAGAACTCATTGATATGCGCAGCCAATATCATGATTAAATAACCATCAACATACATAGTATAGTCATATGATATAAATACTTGACAGTTATTCAATGCCATAGTTAGTTACTGACCTATGAGTGAAAGCCGGCAACTCTAACGGATGAATTATAAGTGATGTAGCTAATGGTAGATTTTCGTTGCTAGTTTAATGTGTTTGGTGATGATATTAGGTATTTAGAATAGTGATTCCTCAGTGCTGAGGTACTCTGAAACAACCACCAAAATGCATGCCTTAGATTATTACGTTGTAATGTTCGATCCTCTTCTCCCAACCATTTCATTTTAGTTCCAGTTTTCCATCTTTAATCTTTTGTCCTCAGGAGATCATGAGGGTTTTTTCCCACTGTAATTGAACCATGGTCAATGTCACAGTTAGTCAGTTCCACGTAATGTACTACGTCTGACTAAATATGTGACATTGCCAGCATTTCTCGCTAACCTCATGCTAACATTATTTCCGCCAACTGATATTGACAGCATCGGTGAAGTTAATGTGGTGTTGATGCTTGCTAAAGAAAGTATTGCTGTTAATATTTGTCTGAAAATCCATCATGCCATGGTGTAATTTAGCAATGATTATCGATATCAGATTAATGCAGTTTGTAGTGGTCAGTTTTACCATATAGACTACATTATAGGGACTTAAGTACTCCAGTTGTAAAATGACATAACCTGAAGTATTAATATACGTAGAAAAATATATATAAATTAAGTCATGACATCTATATATCAGTATCTTAATCATGTTGTAGTTGGATATGTTTAATAGCACATACTATGAATATATTTAATGATTCTTAGTATTTACTGATAACTACCATTGCCAAGCATGCTGGTATAATGGACTAATCCCATAATGGTCACATCACGCAATTCGGTCCAGTAATGTAGAGGGTACATTTGCTCTGATCTTGTTCGCCTTAGACTAAAAGTAGAGCTCATCGTGGTACATTACACGTAGATATCTGTGGGTATCAGATATACTCTTTACCGTATATTAGCAATACTGTCCTTTATGAATTACGTGGGTGGATTGTCGTGACGTATGAGGGCAAACCCTTCCATTAGTGTCTAGAGACTGGTCATATATGTCCTGTATGCGTCTAGTCTATCGTAGATACCACCCTGGGAAGGAAACGACACTAGCTTCCGTTCTGCACTCCCGAACATCACTTTTTTACTTTACTTCTACACGTGATAATTACGACAATTCGGTTCTTTCCATTAAATGAAATAAGGACAAGCATATTTTTGCTAAAAATGAGGTCAATTCATTTTATCGGGTTCAACTAGAGTAAAATGACTACTGATTTTTGTGATATACTTATAACGAACTTCAGTTATAAAGGCAACCCAATGACCATTACTTCATTCTAAGTACTTGGGCAATCAACGCTTACTAATTTGGTATTTCGTACACATTGGGTTATATTGTTATTCTAGTGAAGTATTAAATATATGTGTAGGCTACTAGCTGGTGCTAGATACTTCACCTTTGCATGGTGAAGCACGTAAAGAACGATCAATGGAGACTGATGAAGACTGATGAGATAAACGATATAAGCTAAAAATAACTCATGTTCTATTTAAACGTCAAGTTCTTATTCAAGTACATTCCAGAGAGCACGAAAATGTTTTCTCTCCTGCACCGTACTGGAAGCAGGTTTACCGTACTCACTAACTTCATCACAACTAGAACTAAATGAAAATTCTTTTGAAAGACCGACTGAAGCCAAAGCCGTCAATTATTTTACCATTAACGCCTTGGATTTTTAATCAATACACGAGGAAAAATGTGGTCTTTGCAAGAGTTAATCATTTTTTCTTTTTCTGTGTTTATTTTTTGTTTACTTTTGGATTATCTTGCGTGTTTTCAGTGATCAACATACCACAAAAGCAATAAAGTAGATACGGTTTGGACACTAATCGTTAGCCTGTGAATAATGCAGCCCTCATGTAAGACGAGGCAGTGTATTACCCAGACGTCTAATTAGTAGCGCCTTTTTGTAACCAACCCGGCCTAGTGTTATATGAGTGCTGTAATCTTACATTCATCATTAAGATAACACGTATGCACAGTGGTCATAAGCGTAGTTTGTCGTGATATCGAGTATTTGATGGAAGGTTCTGCACAGAACCTGTCGATATTAATTATGGCCATTAAAATAGACTACAGTGTTACCTTGACTGATAAGGAACTACTTTAGTTCACGTGATAGAAGTCCCTACCCACCTAGGTAAACAGTTAAACTATTGAACACAGCAGGAAACGGTAAGTATAGTAGATAGTGGGCGAGGCGAGGCAAGGTAAATCAGGGTCAGAAAGGCCAACAGAGTAAAAGGAAGTCTTATGATTCCCCTTGCTTCCCGCGCTACCTTGTATATGGACAGTCCAACTGCATTGTTGCTGTTACGTTTTTATCCTTTACTTTCTACCCCAACCCAGCAAATAATGAATTTACAATAAATAATATCAATTAAATTAAATAATGAATTAATAAAGAAGTATGCAGGTGAAAATAACATAAAATAAATAAATGTTTGTTCTAGAAGAACTGTTCCATTACCATCTTCTACGAAGAATTTTTGATTTCATTAGTTATTACTTGTTTCATGGTTTGATAAAATTGAGTGTTTACACATACGCCCTGTGTGACGTTACCATAGAAACTACTAAACATTCTGCATTTGTAAAAATAGCACCAACTTAGCGTTGGATAGGAAATGTAACCGTACCGACCGAGGCTTGTTGAACTTCTTAAAGGTGTTGTGATTAAGGTTAATCTGTCTGTCTCCAATGTACTACATCGATATCATTTTTTTTATAATTGTCTTACAAACAATGAAATCATCTTCTCGTTAGACCAAGTGTAAATAAAACAGTTTTCCAGCAGTCCATTATGACTATGTGGGAGATCACGAATTAGCTGGACTTTGCTGCATATACAGTCAAGCGGGTCATTAGCGATCATCAAGCTTGATCTCTCTTAACGCGTTATTAAGTACTTTTCCTTTGAATTATTTTCATTCCAAGCAAAGCCAATCCATCAAGAGGAAGTTATCCTATCGACTGCAAACCGATTAATTCTAGCTTAGACAAGAGGTTGACCAAGTTCTGTACGTTCCTACCTCCCTCTGTTGTGTTTACATTAAGGGAGGATCTCAAAGACCCTTAAGATATAAGGCGTGTCGCATATTTTACTCTGCATAGACCGGTTCCTTCTACAAGGGACCACTCATCAACAAGCACACTCGATCACATTCAACTTAAGCTCAACTAAGGCGGAGCTGGTTCCTTTTCATCTTAGAGTTATTTGTCGGGAAGAAAATTCCTTGTGTCATTGAAGAGAATAAATGTAGAATGTGAATCTAACAAGATTAACAAGATTTTGCACAACACAAACATGGCTCGATTCCATTTTGTTTTTCTATGTGAAACTTCCTTCCTTGACTAGAAGTTTTACCTATATTATTATGTATCAATGTATTTGAGCTCAGAGTCTTTGAAACTGAATAAGTCAGTTAATGTTTAGTAAAACCTATTCTGTTTGATATGTCCATGTGTACAAGTATTTCCACATGGAGCCGAGTATAGTGAAGACCACCCCACGGCAGGTTGTGTGTGTGTATATGTGTATAATCCATTGTGTGCCTGTTAGATAACGGTCCGATAATGACAGTAATTAATTTCTAATCTTTACTTTAAAGTTCCGCCACACTGATAGTTGAACACCAAGTAAAGTCTTTTGTTCTGAGCTTAGCGAAGGGAGGTGGGTGGAGAAAGAGGCATTTCTTATCTTTAACCTCCTTTCGTCCTTCTCACACTCTGTAGTAAATCATTATCCTCCTGATGTCATTAGTAGCAGGCGGGGTCACCAATACTGACCGATGCTAGCTACCTGCCTTTCATTGCTTTATAATTAGGATCACAACAACAGGATCTATTCTCAAACTGGCTAAAGTAGAAACCCATGTTTGAAAAAATGCTATCAGCTAGTGTGTATTGAGACTAACGATCGATCAGCTGACTTTCACTCTGGTCATTTGTGTTCAATAAACCTATGCTAAATGTGTGTGTTTATACTATTTGTTGATGCTCGTTTGACACGCCTCAAAAACTCTCTACTGAACTGAGTTTCCATCTTCTATGTACCATATCTTATATACCATATCTTATAACCATATCTTATATACCATATCTTATATATACCACATCTTATATACCACATCTTATATACCATATCTTATATATGCCACATCTTATATGTACCACATCTTATATACTATACACCGCCTAATATTTACAAGACGATTTTCTTTCTCATCCTTCACGCCAAACTACCACTACACATGCTATGGACAGCCGGCATTATACTAGATATACATCACACAACTCCCTACAGTAGCTAAGTATAAGCATAGTACAATACCTTCATACAAGACGGAGGTGGAAACGTTTTGTACCGCTCGTTTGGACAGCCATAGACTAGGAACTCCAAATTTACATTTGCAAATGGAAGGGATATCAGGATGAGAGTGACTGTGCATTGTAACTAGTAGTAGTAGTAGTTGGTGGGTGAGATGTTTAACGACGATTGAATCAAATGGTGCTCGAACCATCACTTAAATACATTACTCAGATGAGATAAAGACTTGATCACTGATTCACGGACTCTAGCCAAGCCGTCCTTCGATAAGATAAAGTGATTTTACGGCAAGTTAATTTGATTACAAACACGAGATATCGAAATAAAGAAAGATAGCGGTATGTTGACACAACAATCCGGCGACCATCAACCTGCTTACATCTAACCACCCGACCCGAACCCACATCTCTCAGTTATCAACGAAACTATTATTGGCGATAATACAGGGGGAAAAACTGATATTGGATTAAAGATCAAAGATTTTTGATGCGTTAGTTGACATCAGCATTTTTCTTATATGAGGTAGCTAGAAGTATTTTAGAAAGTCGATGCAATTACACATCTCTGTGAAATATTTGCTGTCAGCTAGCAAAGTACCACGTACCATCCCTAGTGGAAAACATCTTAGGTAGTCATACTAATAGATCAATCTTACGTACGTAAGATCGGTTCTCTCCTACCTCAAGCTCGTTATTTGTATTCGGTCTTTCTTCAAATAGTTACCGTACTCGGCATCTTGCCTAGAACTCTGCGCAATTATTAACTTAAGGTCATTTGTAAACCAAAGAGGTGAGATGGTAAAGTGGAAGTTACATAATGTTATAAAAATAATAATTACGTTTAATGCGCATTTAAAGAACCTCAATGCACTTTTAAGATTAGAAAAATTAATGAATAATAATTTAATAATAAAAATGATAATAAACGAAAAAAAGCTATTATTGTTTTTATTTTTTTCGTTTATTATTATTTTTATTACACTTAAAAGTGTAATATATACTATAAATTATGAATATTACATAACTAAGGACTAACTAAGAAATTACATTAGGAAATAAGCTGCGTGACGTCATGATTAGCAGGAACGGAAGTCAGTATGACCAAAACATTTTTAATCCAAGTAGCTAAAATGTGATGTTGTTTACTTTCTGTTTCTATTCCTCTTCTCAGAGCAATACTGATTTTTTGCAGTTTCGAAGAACATGTTATTTCTGATGTTTGATAAACCTGGAAAGGATGTTTTCTAATAATGAATCTTTATACATGCTCGTCAAAAGACAGACTCAAGGTAAACAATAGTCTCTCTCTCTCTCTCTCTCTCTCTCTCTCTCTCTTTTTGAAAAAAATGTCTACCTACAACAATTATTCAGTTAAAGTTTTTTTTTATGTTGGCAAAATAACCAAGCTCGAGAAAAATAAATCAAATATAAATCAAATGAACCGCTTAGAAACTGTAACTGTTTCATGGAAACGGTAAAACAGGGTAAACCAGTTAGTAACTTTAAATACTACAATAAAATATAATTGTGATATAAAACTGGTATCGCGTTTAAGTATCTACTATATTTGTACTATCTTGTCGGGGGATTCCAAACACATTCAGTACCATCTTTTTTTCTTTAGAACCCCGTTGTGCCATTCAACTGAGATGGAATGATACTGACTAGAACAACTAACCTTGTAAGTAACGCTGTTGACTTTTTTCTTCTTCGTAGAAAAATGTTATATGGCCATATTTAGTAGCATTATCAAAAGACGTAATGAAAGCGTTACACAAGTTATACTGATCTTTGTGGAAGTGTTTAGTCAGCGTAAGACAGTGCATTTTATGCTAAACCACTCGCATTTATGTTCATACGATATGGACGAACCGCTTCCAACAGGACTAAAAGCCTTTCCAAAAAGAGCGCTTTGTATCGTTCTTTAAGATGCCTAAAGTGATTGACTTAATTACTCTATTAATATTCGTGCCACAAACGGTTATTAATTACAGTCAAGGCACGTTCATTCTTTCAATCAAAGAGTCGGCACTACATCTCACTTCCGGTGTTTAGCCGCAGGTGTTTGAGAAGATATGGACGGACTAACAAACCTCCGTGACAGCACGGAATATTTTTTCTGTTTGGAGTTAAGTTCGTGTGTGGTAAAGATTAATGAGAAATCATTGTTTGTTTGGCTAGACCAATTAATAATTACCACGTACTGACTAACTATGCCAGTTAACGGCATGATGGTTATGTATAGATATACTCTAAACAATACAATAATATACTGGCTAAAAATATACCTATGAAGAAATATTATCCTTACCTGCAAGTCGACTGGATTTTTCTTGTCGTTCAAGAGTTGATAACTGCAACCACAAAAAAGGATGATTTACATTTGTGGTAATATCAAAGAGGTCCAAACCCAGATCACAGCATTTTCTAGACTATAGATAGCAGAATAACGCGAGTCAGTGGGATCATAGCTGTAGATTATGTTGTTATCGGTGATTACTATAAAGTTCTAGAAAAACCCAACCATTCAAATAGACTCATGGAAGCTAGGAGCACGTGGCTCTTCATAGTTTAATTCCCGATAACTTATCTTGAAAACAAAAGCAAATGCCATAAGAGTACCGGTGACCGTTGACCGGAGGGCCTGGTCAGCCTTCAGTGATGCCGGGAATTCAGTCCAGGAAGTATGGTTATGAGTTTGGAAAGCTGTACTTTTGATCAGGAAATTGCATCTTTGTACAAGAGGAAAACTAATTAAACTGTATTATTATAAGGATTAATGGTACAGGACATACGTGACGTATGATGGTCCTCAATAGATATGTATCAGTATCATATCAGTATACGCGGATGATGGCGATACCTCTGTAGCCCGAGAGGATGGAATAATTGTGGTCAATGTGGTTTTCTTATAGAAATATATACGTAGCTAGCGGGCATGAATCAAGGGTGTTTTTCTGAAGCATTCTGACAGTTCATGATAGAAGTGATAATGCTTTCTGGTTCAGATGGGCAAAACCAACTACAGGGTGTACTGCGCAATTCCACTGCCTCTAGCTTTCATGGGCAAACAGTGGGAAAAGTCTTGAAGTGTAAGGACAGAATATCATATGCTCAATAGCGAGAAAATAAGTGGGTCGTCGGTAGCCTGCATTTCGTCGCCCACAAGAACCGAAATATGCTTTCAGGGAAAATCACTTTCTTTTATCGTTCACGTCCTCCGAGTGTGAGTGGATTTACCCGAGGCCTATCCTTGTGAATCTATGTGTTCAACCCTCGATTTTGAGATAGTAACAGTCCACCAATTAAATCATGAGCTGTCTCTCGTTAATTCCACCTTATATCATGAACATCTCGTAGTTCAGAAACACATAGATTCCATTCATTTCTTCTTCACGCCCCTTTTTCATTTTCATTTCGTTTCGTTCAACCCTCTTTTATCCGTTTACACTTTTATTTGTTATTTCTCGTTGGGTAATTTTCTTTCTTCTAGAAAGAAATCCAAGACAAAATGAATGTTTACATTACAGATCTACTTTATACTAATTAACAAGTGCGTGTTTTCTGATATACATCAGTTCTATATATCATATAGCAGCAAGAGGAAAAAGGCCTGTCAGTGGGGTAATTTTTTCATTTTAACGATCTTGCTATATGATAGAGTCAGAATAGGGCCGAAATAACACGTAAAATACCTAGAGGAATAAAACTAATAATAGTGAAAGTAAAGAGACGTACCTTTTTGATGTTTCCTTCACTTCGATACTTAGTTACAAGTACATCGTAGTCTTCGTCATCAGAGCTCACAGGTGACATGACGTGTGGCGTAAAGCGAGGAGATCGTGCAACTTTAGGGGATTGTCTGCCAAGGATGATGTTAGGAGATGATATACTCTCGGTTAGAGTAGACGCCTCCATTCGCTGCCCAAAAGAAAGCATTTTTAATAGGAATCATAAAGATATATTGATATTGGCAAACCGCTAATAAACAATGGCGGACTAACTACAGGGAGAAAATGCACTCTTGAAGTAATGTGTTTCACAAAAATAAAAGGTCTTTACGTCATCAATTGTCATTATGGGTTCATTACAGGGAGAATATGTCCTTGCTAATAACATGAAAATGACAGGGTTTTACTAGATAAGGCCGTTTTTAGCTGTAAGACGTCATCACTGATGCAGTGGGAGTGGGAAAACGAGTCTTGATGGACATAAGAGACCTTTTTACTAATACAGCGGCCGTCTTGAATATATTAATTTGTCATTGTTTAAATCTCAATATTATGTGATGTCCAGGGGGCAAACAAAGGCTTTGCCCCGTGGACATCCCATAATATTGAGATTTAAATAAACAATGAAAAATTAATATATTCAAGATGGCCGCTGTATTAGTAAAAAGTTCTATTGACAACACTTCATGAAAAAAAAAAAAATTTTCTTTCTATAGCTATTAAACGTTTTTCTGCTAGCTAACTACCGCTGTATTTATTGATTACAGACCCAAGTTGTGTTATCAGTTTCGTTTCAGTGTGAACAAACTCATTGAGAAAGTCAGTGTTCTCTGTGACTATAACTGATTTAAGCACTTAGTCAACGTCAATCAAAGCCTTTTCCTTGTGTAGTCTCTACTTGCAGGATAAGATAATTCTTTTTTTTTTCTTTCATCAAACCCTGATCAGTTTAGAAAACGGAAGTTTATTTGAGCGCTGTCTTAGGACGCAGATAAATTACAGTTTCAGTGTGAATACAGTAAGAATGAAGTCAAAAAGTATCTGCAACACAAATACTAATCTATACTTAGTATACTGGCACAATATTTATTCATTAAAGAAATTCTTATTTCCAGTTAATGTTACTTCAATTGATGTTAATCCCATTGCTTTATTGAGAAGAAATCGGATTCAAAACTAGATCAAACTACAGTTTTGTATTCACTGATTCCTATATTGGTCGTGGATATATTATAGTTATGCATTATTCATGCTGCCTTCAAGCTAGAAGCGACTGACTGACTTACAGTAAAGCTTTGTATAAATAACGCCGTAACTGATTTTCAAGATCCAAGGAATAAAGTAATTTGCAGATTTTAAGCCGGATAATCGTTTGAATTTGTTACAATAAAATAGAATAAAGAAACTAGTCTTCAACGATTCGTTCAAGCATTTTGAATAATTGGATTTGTAAAATACTAGATGATCGTTCCGGGATGATTCGTAGAAATGCAAGAAACCCTCGCAGGTGTAAGTAAAGCAACTCATAACAAATGCTAAGGGTTAGGGTCAGATACTAAAATACTGAGTATCTGATTTCTGTGTTGTTCTGATGGGACAAGACTCACTCTGCACGTATGGCCTAGCTCTTGGATTATAACCGTCTAGACACCATGTACACAGTATTGTACAATAAAACGATATTAGAAAGAAAGAAGAAAAGACTTGAAGTGCAACATGATAGATGCTTTACCATAGACAACAGCTTGGCGCCTTCCCATTCTTTCATCTGTTTTTTCATCAAGTATCGCCTTCTAGTTTTCATCATTTGTGGTTGAAATAAGGTGCTTGATTTGAAGGGCATACAGTTTTCCCCTAGTTTGTTGTCTTGCTGCCTCATTTTGTACAGAACACAGCAGGTTTGCTCAGTTGTCCTGCTCAAAGGCTCCTATTAGATTAATGAAGACAACCACTCGCGATCAACCATCCACATCAATACTGCCTTACGTGCAACCTTTTTTGGTAATCGTTACATATCACTAACGACTCTTGTACGTCAAGCAAAACACTAAACATTGGTCAGATTCGATTGTGTTAAGCCCTGGATTAGCTTTGACGTTGTAGACTGTGTTGTGACGAATGAATATTTTACGGCAGGAATACACATTAGATCAAGACTATTTTAGTCGTCGCCTGGCGACACGTTTTTCACCTGTCCCTTCAATCTATAGACTTCTACAGTTATTTATTTATTTTTTTTGAGGGACTCCAATCTGTTTTTGATAGTAGTACGAGGGTAACGCTTCTCGTCCATTTCTTACACTTACAACAGGAAAGGGACATATGCATTCAAATGAAAGAAACTAGTCATATGAACTGCGTATGGATAGGAAAACCCTATCACGTGATCACTCCAATTGCGTGGCAGAATATTTTGTGGGATATAATCACGTGATCATTGCTAAATGACATCTATATCACGTGACTATGATGCATAAGATACCGACACGCGCATGGATGCCTGATGTGAACACAACATATCTAGCCGATAAGTTACCGAGTGAGAAAAATCAAGAATAAATTTTTTGTTAAGTCAAGACGTACGATTGTGTGATTCTTATCATGGATTTCACCTGAGTGGCACTGACAACACCACACTAAAATGAAGGTTTCAGTAATGCTTTTAACAAGATGGTTAGTATCTCATTATGTAACTTGCTTTTTACTGGACTCTTCAATAATCTATTTTAAGCAACAATTTTTGGCATATTTCTGTCATCATTATTTTAGCAATTACTCATTATATAAAATCGATCGTGAAAGTGTTTTTGTTTTTTTTCATTCTTTCCACATATTAAAGCCACTACAATAGAACAAGCATAAACAATCATTCATGTTCAACATGGTTGACTTTAATTCTTCAATCCTTTGTTAGTAGCTTGGTATATTGTAATGTTCTCGTTGACATAATCGTACTGATCTCACACCCAGCGAGAGATATAGCAAAGAAATTATTATTGATATCAAATCATGCTGTGTGTGAATCAAATGAAACCATCAAAAGTACCAAGAGGACAGTAAGAAGTAGAAATTAATTTTGTGGTTGTTATGTGAAGTAGTTGCGTTATTCTAAGTATGTAGAGTATTCTTTTGATGTTCGTTGAATAAACATCGAGGTAGTTATTGTTGAGAACTGAAGCCGGTTCTTGTAACAATCCATCAGTCATCGCTGGTTCCTCGACTAACCGTGCGTTTGATTTTCTAGGATGATGATGGTAGTTTTGTATATATCAAGAAGGTGTATGCAGCAATTGCTTACCTGTGCGTCTAACGTGGTAACATCGTGTTCCTCACCATGACGGGCTTATTCGGGTTTCTGCGTCTTGACATCCACATGAATAGTATTGTTGCTATTATCAAGTTGATGCTTTTACCATCACTTTCATAGAAATGAGTATCAAATGCCTTCTAATAAGGTAGATCAGGGTCTCTGCTTGGTTCCTACGACCTCCAGTGATCAGTGTATGATTGACTTCATCTGCAGTAATCAAGGGATCGATCTGTGGAGTGTTTACTCAAAAGTCTTCATTGTCCGCTAACCATTTGGTGATTGGTGCATTCCTATGTTTCTCTAATTGTCTACCTGTATGTCACTTAACAGGAAACATTACTTCATTAAAACATGTTAAGAGTTTCCGGTTCCTGTATATGGGCTACTCTTCCTAGGGCTCTATGAGGATACATAGTACTAGTACCGATAACAATTAGAAGAGGCTTGATATGAACAACCTATCTTTACAGTCACTGGATTAATTATAATCAATCATTATTACGTCATACCGAGTCCCTTTCGTACCCTCCAGACAAAAGCAGGCAGTCCTGGTTGATCATGGGGGTTCTTCTACTTAACTATTTCCTTTTTGTTTTTCCTCTTCAGACAAATTCTATTATAGGTAGGTTTGTTTCCTCATCCGTTATCACATAAAGTATTGTGGGAAACTATTACTGTACTACCGTTATCTGTAATGTAGCTCAAATCAGTCAGTCATACCTGGGGAAAAATATGGACTTCCGGGTCACTGATGATCTATTTCAGACTTGGATCAGAAAGTGTAGACCTCTTAGTCAGCCAGTTCATTATGATACTCTGACCACCCCGAATAGTCTCCTTCACAGCCGCTGTGAGGGAAAGAGCGTTAACGAGATACGAATTTAACTTTCGCCTGATATATAGAGATACAACCAAAGCTGTAACTTTAAGAAATCATAGCTCTGGATCAATTGCAACAAGCTTTTACTTTTTCTTTCTTTGTTGTTGTTCTTGCCGTCAAAAAAAAAAAAAAACGGTTCGTGTAGAATTATCGTTAACGCAAAAATGATCATATTTGAATGAAGTAAATGGCGCCATTCTTATCGTTCTCATTTATCTCAATAAAAGTTCCAATAAACAAAGAATGGAAGGAAAACGGAAGTGGAATAACCACAACAAGCCTAAACCGACATGAATTGTATATTTAATCTCGTATGTAGCCACTGATCGGGTTACCTCTGACCCGTCAGAGACGCTTATAGTGTCAAACTAAGTGTGCAAGAGTCCATCTTGACGCTTGACTACCTGTTTTTGTATTCATCAAGTGTTGTGTTTAGTGTTGGCGCCAGACTGACCACTTCGTTGCTGCCTAAAATATGTGCATTATTATTGGAATGAGGGTACAACATGTTTTACATTTTAGGAAGTTATAAACTGTAACATTTACTGACTCGGTCAAGTTCATTGCAGGTGGACCTGGGAACCTTTTTGTAGTTCGTGCCATAATTTCACTTAAGGAATGAGGCGTAATTACTTGTTTTTGCGGCCAGTGACCTATGTACTACAATGCAAATTCTAGACACTCCTTAGTCTTTTAAAATTGAAGTTGAACAGAAAGCAAAGTACCTTCAGACGCAATGCAACTTCACATCATTACTGATAGATATCAGAAATGAATCAATGTTAAAATGCCGGGTACAAAAATATACTTTACTGACATTTTAGATGTTAGGTGTTCATCGGAGTAAAAGAGCTCTTTTAATTAACGTACAGAATGTCACCTAAGTTAGGCTTCTTTTTTAAGTATATTTTTTCATGTATGATATTCATTTGTTATTTGTTATGTTTGTGATGGAAGACAGAATTCCCGTGAAACACTGCGAACTCACTTGAGGAACAATTTTTTTATAAATAATTTAATAGTTACACAAATTATGAAACTCTTCGTAGTTGCTGTCATGGTTACGGTCAATGTGCTTCCATATCTAGTCAAACAGAGCCACAAATAACCATTCTCGCAGCTAATTCAATAAAAACTCTGATTCTCAAACATATGGACGCATTTGGTCTTTTTTCTCATGAATAACCATAGCCGAGCTATAGATATATGATCTACATGTTTCTATAATGGATATATGTATTTGGATTTAGCCAGTTCCGCTATTGTCCGTTATTAAGCTGCCGGAATAGATTTATATCAGTCTTGGCGTAAACTCGTATGCCGGTATAATACTCCAATTTTTAGTGCAACGTTGACACCAACAGTAGATATATCTCACCAAATTTAGTTTAGCCGATGGAAAGACCGACAGCGACGAAAATCATTATGCGGAAAGTGAATTTAGAATTTGTGAATGATATTTTCAACGCTTAATAATTGATGATTTTCTCTTGGAATCTTTGACCAACACACTTTTTTAACAAAAAAGTTTATTCCATCCCTACAAATAAGAAAATTTTCTTTTGCATTAATATTTTTCTCCTAGGAAGTAAAAATAATATATTTCTGGTTAAGATTTCTGGTAAAGGAATGTAAGAAATAAAGAATAATATTTCGGATTCAATTAACAATGTTCGTTGTTGATATTTTGAGTGACCAATCACAATGATAATAACTTCATCATTATCATCTGCCACAGTTCATTTGCATATGTATCTGCATGGCTGGAGAAAACCTGGCAAGCGAGAATTATCCAGACTTCATAGTTATCTTCCAATTCTACCTTGCAGAAGAAAATGCGAATCTGTTTACATCGAGTTCAGAAGTAGTCTGTATTGAGTAAGATAAATGATGTTTTTTAAGGATCGATCACTGGGCTGTGGGTATCTGCCGATATTCTGGTGTACGTTCACCTGCTTCACCTTCGCTTTGTGCTACACTGTTGCCGTGAAGCTCGATCATATTTACCCGCTCGTTCCTGCTATAAGCGATACAGGAGCACAAGTACCAGAAGCTAACATCTTTTCTGAACTGTTCAACTTTTCATGTCTTCTTCTTGCTGTAAATATGTTTCTTCGGTATCTTCAGTTCAGTATTATAAGTAAGCCATTCATTTCTACTGATCCTCTTCTTGAACGCTTCAACAAGCTGGCTTTGTGTTTTGGAATGGTAGCGGTGTTTGGAGGTACTATCATAGCAAATTTCCCATCACAAGAGGCAAGTTTCATTTAATTCTTCTTCCACATGGTTGCATCAGTCATCGTATTCTCTCACTGAGTTCAATTAATTTTTCAATTCCTTATTTGAATTTAAAGTTTCAGAATCGCTGACTGAATCTCGTTTAAACCAGAATTCAAACTATTTTCTATTTGATTTGATTTTCTTTGTATATTGTTATCGCATCGTTAAGATTCTGTTTATTAATTTATTCATACAGATCCGTTTATCCGCACTGTAATCTTAGTAAAGCCTTTTTGCGGCGACTCAGTTTAATCAGCTTGAGTGCCAAATAGTGCTTTAAAACAGCGATTAGTTGTAAAGAAATGGCACATACAAAATAGTTATTTCATTATTCCATATCTACCAAAAAAACTCAATATTTAATAAGCCTACATTTCTCGGGTTTCCTTCTTCCATTCAACCCCCCTGCGCTCCCTGCTACCCCTCCCTGCTACCCCTCCCTGCTACCCCTCCCTCCTACCCCTCCACTCTCTAGCGGGATACAGAAAAAAATAAAAACCGACAAATAAAGAAAATATGACAACTCACCTGTTTATGTAACTGAACTGACTGACCTCTACTATTATTTCATCTAATTCAGGCCCGTAGTCAGGGGGGTGCACAGACCCCAAAGGTTCGTATTTTGGGGATAGTTTGGTCCACTTTGGCCTTGGTTGCACACCCCCTCCCCCCCCAATAAATATGCTGGCTACGGGCTTAAATTCTACTTTTTTTCTCTCTTTTTATTTTCAGTTGTTTGTGTTGTAATATATTATATAATTTGATTAACAGGAGAGTAACATGGTGTATTTTCACGATACTGGTGCTGTACTTCTGTTCGGGTTTGGAGCGGTTTACTGCTGGTTACAAACCATATTGACTTATAAGATGAGTCTTCTTGGCGTCAACCCAGTGCCCCTGTTTGCTGCTCGGCTCATTCTGACCTGTATCATCACAGTGTTTGGCTCTATTTTCTTCATAGCTGAAGTGGCAGCCTATGACGCATTTCGCCAGCAGACCGAGCATACCGTAGCACACTGGCAGCCAGATGATCCTGGATACTCGGTTCATGTACTCAGCAACATTGGAGAATGGCTGGCAGCTTTCTGCTTTGGCTTGTTCAGTGTCACTTTCTTTGACGAGTTCCAGTGTGTTAGCCTCAGTTTGGATTGTAAATTAAAGCCAGGTGTTAGTACAGAGAGTACAGACTATCTTAATCTTGAAGAAGGCAATCGAGACGAGGACGAGGAGTAGACCTATCTCCTTACAATACCTGGTCATTTCTTCCCTTGGCTGACGGTGTTGGATCTTAATTTTCATCCAGGGGTAATTTATTAGACTTTACTGACTCGATTTTTAACACCATCCATAACACCTTCTCTAACCTCTCTGCGATAATGAGATCACGTGATACTTTACATGTAGGGGATTGGTACGTCTTGTATAGTTAGCCATTTGTTATTGGTATTACATCACGGTCTACCTTTAGAATTGGTGCAGGTTAGTTTAAATGAATGTAAGATTTGATATTCTATTCCAATAAAGTTACTGTCAAAATCATCATGCGTGAGGAGTTTTATTCACCTCTCGGATGCATCAATACTGAGATGGCCTAGAATTTGTCGCGCATTGGTTTCAGTACCCGTTTAGGAGTGAAAATAACATTCAATTA